>BSBK01005778.1:77500-197500 GCA_027943335.1 Chamaecyparis obtusa
CTAAAGGTTGAGCATGTTATATTAACAATATAACAACAGCCACAAGATTAAAATGAACTTTAATCTGCCTGAATGCCAAGAAGACTGGTCCCACTGACAATATTCTGAATCATAATAGGTGGACCAATGAGAGACAGCCAAATCTACACACTTGGCAAGTGGACCCGCTTGAAGGAAAGGCTACGTCATAGAAATGGATCAATGGCGGGTGCAGCATCACATACCTCTGACAAAACCCTTGCGCTTTAGCAACAACCATTAGATGAAGATGGTGTCAGAGATGGGCCCAAAAAGATATTAAGCTGAAACATAGGAAAAATTAAACACTGAGACCTAGGCTTTTGGGAAAAATAAAGCACTAGGGACCATAGGAAAATATTAAAGGCCTCCGAGGTAAAGACTTAGGAAAAATTTAAATGGGGCCAACCAAAAATATAAAGCACATGTGAATTAGGACCTTTAAGTGACCTGTGAAAAGTAACATCAAAATAGAATAAGGCCATGGTTTTTCAAAGGGTTTTTACACCAACGGCTAGATTTTCAAAAAATCTTGAACTAAGGGCTTTAGCCAAAGACATGAAAAACAATTACAGAGGCCATGGGAAAAGGGCTAGAGCCATGAAATTTTTTCAAGGTGCTAACAATGGCTCTGTCTAGGGATGTATGCCTCCTGCAGGCATGGTAAGGACTTAGAATCACTGGTTTAAAGTAAACCATCCCACTGGAAAATTTGTAGACAATAGGGAACAAGCAAGGCAGAACAGGCAACAAGACCAAAAACTAACAAACCAGGACAAAACAGGGCAGGGGTAGGAAACTATTTATAGAAATTTATAGAATATAAAAACCTAACTACTATTCATGGAAAACAAAATACCTTCAATTGAAATATTTCTTCAAGAATTATCCATGAACTGGCAATTCCTGAATATCACCCCTTAATTTCTTGACAATGTATGAATCTTGGCCCCATTTCTCATGAATTAGATATGGCCCTAGCCAGATTGGATCAAATTTACCATATTTCCTTTTTCCTCCAATTTGGCATTGCAAATTAACACCAAATCACCAGGTTCAAACCTTTTGTTAGCAATTTTCTTATCATACAAATTCTTAACCTGCAACTGCAATTTGGCATTTCTTGCAACTGACTCTCTTCAAGTCTCATCTAACCTAATGAGGTCCTTAATTCTCAATTGCATCTCATCATCATATAACTAAACAAATTTATACATTTCCAATAAGTTATTCTGAGGCATTTTTGCATGTATTCCATATACTAGTTCAAATGGTGCACAACCAATTGCCCTCTTCATAGTTACGCTATCAGCCCATAGAGCTAATGGAAGCTTTGAATTCCATGCTCTCTTATTCTTTTCAAGAATCCTCTTTAAGATCTTAATCAAACTCTTATTAGTAGATTCTACCTAACCATTTCCTTATGGATGATAAGGTGAGGAATTAGAGATCTAAATTCCTAAACCTCTTCAAAAGTCCTTATATTCAGTAGACCTGAAGCACATGGCATTAGCACTTACTATTCTCTCAAGGCAGCCAAAGCTTGTAACAATATTATTCATCAGAAAATCAATTACCACCTTACTAGTTGCATTTCTTATAGGTATAGCCTCTACCCATTTTGTAAAGTAATCAATGGCAACTAAGATCCATGAGTGTCCTCCACTAGACTTGTTTGGTATCTCCCCTATGAAATCAATTCCCCATTGTTGGAAAGGAGCATGTACCTCTACTAGTTTTAATGGCATGTTACCTAAAAATTTTAGCTTACCAGAGAACCTTTGACAAGCATCACATATCCTTACCAATTGTTCTACATCCCTGAAGATTGTGGGCCACCAGAATCCTGCTCTTAGGATTTTATGAGTAGTTGTTTTACTCATATAATGTCCACCACAAACTCCCTCATGCATTTCTTTCAACAAATTTTTAGCTTGATTTTCATCTACACATTTCAAAAGTATGCAATCTAAATTCTTTCTATACAACTTACATTTCACAATTACATACTTGATGGCCTATAATTTTAATGTCCTCTTCTGATTATCATTCATGTTATCTGGACATCTCATATTTCTCAAGTAATAAATAATATCTTGATACCAAATACAATCATCCATATCACATGTATAATCAATTTCAGAATGATTTACCTTATTTGCATCAAGATTGGATTGAGCCATCAGTTTTTCCAATCCTTGTCCTCTAACCAATTTAGTAATTTGGATCTCAACATTGAATTCTTGGATCCTATTGATCCATCTGCATCTTCTTCCAAACACCTCTTGCCGTGAGAAAATATCCTTCATAGCTGCACTTGGCACAAAAGCAATCACAACTGCCCCCATCCAGTAACACCTAAAAGCCTTGATTGCATTCACAAGTGCATATGCTTGTTTTTCATTTATATCATATTTCAATTCTGTAGCCTGCAAAGATTTATTGAAAAATGCAATAGGCTACTCAAAACCATCCTTATTCTTTTGTAACAAAACTGCAGCAATAGTGTGAAAAGATGCAAAGGAAAAGATATGCATTGGGACATTATAATCAGGTGCCTTAAGCACTGGTGCATCTTTGATAGCCTGCTTGATATTTTTGAAAGCCTCATCAGGCTCACCCTCCCAATTGATTGCAAACCCCTTCTTCAACATCTTAGAAATAGGTCTAGTAACCTCTACAAAAATTTTCACAAACCTCCTTAAGAAATTGACCTGACCAAAGAAGGACTGAATCCCTTTAACATTCTTTGGCCTCTAAATTTTATCAATGGCTGCTACTCTTTTAGGGTCGATTCTCACTCCTTGCTTCCCAACTAAGTGGCCAAGCAACTTACCTTCAATGACACCAAAAGCACATTTCCTTGGGTTTAGGGAAATGCCAAACTCCAAGGCCCTCACAAATATTTTTTCTAAATGAATACAGTGGTCTTCTTCCTTCTTGGAGTAGGCAATTAAATCATCTTGATATACAAAAAGGAAATCATTTATGAAATCTGAAAAGGAAACATCCATTGCCCTCTGAAAACTAGCAACAACATTTGTGAGGCCAAAAGGCATTCTCACATAAACATATGTCCCCCAAGGTGTTGTGAAAGTTGTTTTGAATTGCTCTGATTCCTTGACAATTACCTGATTGTAACCAGAGAAAATGTTAGAGTATTATTACTTTATGCTTATTAATTAAATCATATTGATTTAATTATATAAGTTTATATTACTCTAGTTACTTGAGCTTCATTTAGGTGCATTATTAATTAATAATGTGCAACCTAGCTTTTACCTTTAGGGTTTCTATCTCACCTTTTATAAGGTTGAGCATTGTACTTTTTCATTATCTCTTATGCATTTTTCACATTTGAGAGCACTATTCTTCTGTCTCCATTTTTTCTTCTCTTGTAACAGGTTATTAGCAAACAGATTTTCTTGGGTTGTGTAGAATTGAGTTTAATCAATTCTTTCATGGTATCAGAGCTCAGATCTGTGGCTGCTTGTTCTTGATTTGAAGGTTTTTTGGAGCTTACAGAGGTTTTCAAATTTTAGAATTTTTCAGTTGTAGATCTAGGGGGCACTAGATTTTGGAGCACTTTGGACCCAAACTGGCCTCACGGTTGAGTCCATAAGGCCCAAAAACCCCTAAATTCATATAAGGCACGACCTATTTCAAGCAAGTTGGAATTTGAGGCAAATTTTTTTTGCTTCCAAGGCCGTACGACCCTGACTCGCATCCCGAGACACAAAAATTCTTTTATTCAAAAAAAAAAAATTTATGCAATTTTTTTTTGCATACAAAAACATTACAAAAAAAGTTTTCAACTTTTAAAAAAAAGTTGATTGCATATTTTTTAAAGGTCTTTGACTTTTCCTGCACACGCAGGTACAAGGTACCTGCGCCTGTAGTCCTTCACCTATGCCTACAATCCTTGACCTATGCAGTAGTAGTACATCTACCATTTTTGGCATTAAAATAGCAGATCCACCAAATTTGGTGTTCAAATAGCAGATCCGCCAAATTTGGTGACATTTTTGGAATTTGGCACATGCAAATTTTATTTTTGTTTGCATTTTTGGGCACACATTTCAAGGTGCCACATAAGCACCCAGTTAATGATCACATCATCAAAGTGTCATGTGACTGTCAAATGGCCGTCAATTTTTTTGCTGTGACTATTTTTTTCCAGTGAGCTCCTTTTCAGAGTACCTGCTCGTTGTTTGTTCATAACTTGAGCATACGAGGTCAAAAATTGCCAAACAAGATATCGCCGGAAAGCTCTTTCTAGCCTCTGCACGTTTCTAGAGGTTTGAGTTTTTGACTTAGTCATTTTGATGCTGTTTTTTTGCTTCAAAGTCAGAGGTTCTTTTCTACACTCCGGGAGCTGTATCTAGTGCATCTGATCTTCATTTTGAGCAAACGAATAGGCATTGGAAAGGTAATCAAATGCTCTATCTAGATCATTAGCCTATTTCATCAAAATTTTTACCAAGTATACAATTTTTAATCTGAACCATTCTAGCTCTTTTTGTCTATTCAGACTTTCAATATTGTACTAGGAATTGGGTTTTATCAATTATGGGGGGTGTTATTTCTTGCTTTTCTATCATTTATATCAGAAAATCAAAACACTATATCATATACAAAAAAACCCCTTCTACATCTTCTATCTAGTTCTGAAAGAAAAAATAATAAAAAAATAGTCAGAGCACTTGGCACTATGGCAGACACAGCATTTGTTGAGCTCCTCACTCCACACAATTACCATGTGTGGAAGGCTTGTATGACATAGCTTCTTCGATCATGAGGGTTATGGTCTTGTTCGGATCCAGTACAGCCTCAGTTGACTTGACCATTTGAGGTCATGTAGCACAGGAACAAGATGGATGAAGCCATGGGTTTGATGTCACTACATGTTTCAGATAGTCTACTTTTTCACCTTGATGGATGCCTTACTCCTCAAGCCATTTGGGATAAGTTTCAGAATCTTTTTGGCACTGTGAATGAGTTTAGGGCACTACAGATTGAGGCAAAGTTGACTTCATTGGTACCTGATTCTTTTCCCACCATTGAGGACTTCTTGATGAAGTTCAAATCTCTCCATTCGATCTTACAGGGATGTGGGAAGAACAAGACAGATACAGAGTGAATTTATTTGATTCTTTCTAAGCTTCGGGGAAACTTTCAAATTTTCTCTTCTACTTTCTACTCCACTATGGATGCACTAGGTGCATGACATGTTATGCCCTCTTTCGAGACCTTTTGTGACCAGTTGACTCATGAGAAATCCAAGCTCACTCAGATGGATTCTCTTACAGGTTCACAGTCATAGGAATTACTCACCAAATCACCTCAGGGTACACAGACATAGAAGCTGAAGTAGATATCAGATTCCTCTTCTCAGCACTCTACTGGCCCACCATCTTCTTCTAAGAAGGAGAAATAGAAGACTGAGAGACCTACATGTTCCTACTATCAGAATGGAGCACATGATGAGTCACTTTGATATCAGAAGAATTTTGATGGTTACGAGAAATAGATATTGGATTTGCAAGCTCTTCTTTAGAAGAGAAATCTTTCCTCTCCATCCTCTTCTAGCTCATAGGGGTCTACTTATCAGTCTTCCACTATCTATTCTATAGTTGGATAGGATCTTGGAAAGGGTCATGCATTACAGGCTTCTATCGCATCCCCTTCACAGGTCCCTTGGATACTGGATTCAGGTGCTTCTCACCATATGGCATCTTCTTGAGAGATCTTCTCTTCTTTTGAGGCTTCTCCTATTCCCCATATTATCATAAGGAATAACACTGTTATGACAGTCTATGGAAAAGGCACTGTATGCATTTAGGATGGCACATTCAATGATGTGTTGTATGTTCCATCTCTATCTGCAAACCTTCTCTCGGTCTATCAAATTACTCGTAGTGGGTCAGGGAAGGCAGTTGAGTTCACTCCAGATTCAGTTTTCATCTGAGATAGTATGATAGGAGGTATTGTTGCTATCGGGACAGTTGATCTTTCCACCCGTCTCTACTCCTTTTCACACTTTGGTCCACCTTTGCCAAAGCATGAATCTCCTCCTTTGAGAGAGCATCATGTGGTATAATCAAGTCGCTTGAACCTCTGTGTGGTTCCTGAGACTACTGTTGTGACTACCCTACCACCTTCTGTTGAGCTCTTTTCTATTTAGCAAGGTTCTTCTTCAGCACTACCTAATCCTCCAACTCCATTCATCAAGCCACCAGGTGCAGTTGTTGAGGATTCTATAGAGGACATTCATCTCCTCTTTGATGACAGTGTCAGCACACCTGTCATACCACTTACATTGGGGATTCCCTTTCAAGATCCTCATGTCTACTCCTTTGAGCATCAGCTCGGCCTTCCAGTGACACCTCAGCTTTCAAGGTTCCCTCTATAGTGTCCACTAACTTTCACTCCTCTGCATTGGAGTCACAATGGTTTGTTCATTGATCCAAGGGTTCTTTCATTCTGGGGGGGATTTGGAGCCTCGACCCTCTCCCACGGGGGGGTTGGTAGCATGCATTGTACTTATGGCTTTGAGAGAGTCTCTTGAAGTCATTCTTTTTGTCTTTTCTTGCTTTTACATCTCTTTTTGGAGAGGAGTTTTTCCCACTGGGTTTTCTCCTTTACTCTGGTTTATAGAGATTTCCTTGTACTGGGTACCTGATTAGGCCTTGTTGCCAGGACCCATTTTTTCTTTCTTTCATAGTTTTTCTAGGTCAGCTTACTCCTTGCTTTCAGCTTAAGGGGGGGTGTTAGAGTATTATTACTTTATGCTTATTAATTAAATCATATTGATTTAATTATATAAGTTTATATTACTCTAGTTACTTAAGCTTCATTTAGGTGCATTATTAATTTATTATTAATTAATAATGTGCAACCTAGCTTTTACCTTTAGGGTTTCTATCTCACCTTTTATAAGGTTGAGCATTGTACTTTTTCATTATCTCTTATGCATTTTTCACATTTGAGAGCACTATTCTTCTGTCTCCATTTTTTCTTCTCTTGTAACAGGTTATTGGCAAATAGATTTTCTTGGGTTGTGTAGAATTGAGTTTGATCAATTCTTTTAGAAACCATCCATCATTGACATCAATTCTGATCCAGTTACTCTCTGCAACATAGCTTCCATATTGGGAAGACAATAGTTATCCTTTAATGAGTTGATGTTCAAATTCTTGAAGTCTACACAAAGCCTGATGTCACCATTCTTTTTTCTCATAGGAACAAGGTTTGAAATCCAAGAAGAATTCCTTATAGGCTTGATAATGCCAGCATCTCTTAGCTTCATTAACTCCTCTTGCATCTTGGGTGCCAAAGTGGGATTAATAAGCCTTTGTTTTTGCCGAAAAGGTTTAGCATCTTCCTTTAATGGAATAATATGCTGAAATAAATCTTCTCTATAAACCTTTAGGTCATCATATGACCATGCAAAAACATGCCTAAATTTTCTCAATAATTCAATCAAAGATTTCTTTACCTTTTGAGATATATATCTACCAATGTATACCTTTTTAGGTGTCTCATGTGTTCCAAGATTTATCTCCTCTAGATCAGCATGATCTTCTCTTTTGATATCATTTTGAACTCTATCTTGGTTATCAAAGACAGTCTCCAAAACAACAAGCCCCTTAGGAACCTTGTTAGTTCTAAGCTGAATGACCTCATTGCCAAAGACAACCTCTTTTCCTTCTACTGATTCAATCAAGGCTGAACAATCAAATTCTTGACCATGATAGTGATCTTCACAACTCATAAACTTCAAAATATCATTATCATCATCAAAAACCTGCCAATTTTCAATATTGTCTGGTATGCTAGGACTAGCCTAAATTTCAACTTTAGAGATACCAGAAAATGTAATATCAGTGGGATTGATTGCAATATTGGCTAACAAGTCAGCCATCTTATTGTTACTCCTATCCTTCCACTCAATATTGAAGGCATCAAAATGTTCAATCGAATCTCAAATTGCATTCCTATATTGTTTTAGCCTTTTGTTCTTGGAAGCATATATTGACCTGACTTGGGACACCACCAACTCAGAATCACCAACAACACTTATGCATTTAATACCATGTTTTTGTGCCAACCTCAGTCCTAACAACAATGCCTCATATTCTTCTATATTGTTGGTACAAAAGAAATTCAATGTGAAAGAAAATTTGTAGGTGTTTCCATCAAGAGAAATAAGTAAGATTCCTGCTCCTGCTCCACCTTTGCAACTTGCACCATCAAAGTACATTACCCACAAATCACCCTTCACAGAATCAACACTTACCTCAAAAGAGATAGGTGACAAAATAGGTTCATTCTCAGATACAGGGATCTCTGCTCTAAAAGAATTAATATTAGTATCCATAAAACATATAGTTTCATTATCAATATTTCTCTCAATCATGTGGCATACTCTTGGCTCTCTCTCAATCTTGACAAACTGATCATCAATCTTGAAAGTGGCGTAGGATAGATCACACTGTAAACTTCCACCCGTGGCAGCACTCCACCTTCTAGATAGAAGCATCCCATAATGAGGAGGGATGTCCACTACCAAAACACTCATTGTTAATTCTTTCTCTAGATATGCTACCAGCCTATATGGCATTGCATTGATAGTCCCAATAATTGGTACCTCCCTCTGATTCATTGCACAACATCTACCTTGGATTGTATCAACTTTAAGGCCCAACCTCTCCATGATTTTGAAAGGCATGACAATATTAGAGGCACCACTATCAATCATACAATTTCTCAACTTCATTCCATTCACAAGAACACTCAAAAAGAATGGATCAATATTTTCAAGGATAGCATTGACAGAACTATCCAAATATATTGGAGGGATTTGAGACACAATTCCCTGAGAAACAACACCTTTCAAAGTGTTATCCTGAGATCAATTACATGCAACATCATTGTTATGAACATTATCTACCCATGCAATAACTCTATCTTTGTGTTCAGGGATCCTCAACAATTTTGACAATGGAACATTAACTATAATTTGGGACAATACAAACAACATATCAATAGGAGTAGAAGAAGGAATCTCAATCTACACCACCTTAGTATCCTTTTGCTTATCTGATACATTAGGTGTATTGGCCACCCTCATTTTTTCAATATTAGCCATTGTGTTAACTAGCTTCTCAATCTCACTATAAAATCTTTCAACTCCAACTCCCTTAGGCTCACAATTCTTACCTTTTACATTCCTGAATTTCACCATGTGATCACCTTTTGATTTGTTCTCATTAGTCTCTCTAGAGTTGGTACTCTTTATGAACATTCCTGCAGCTTTCTCATTTGTATTCCTTGCCACCATGCCTCTAGTTTGCACTTGGACAATCATTTCTACAGTAATCCTATCCATCTCTTCTCTAGAAGGTCTTCTCAAATTTACTAGCTCAAAAGAAGAGTTCACGTTACATGTCTTCCTATCAATGTCTTCACTATCAGAAAAAACTTCTTGATGAAAAAGGGCCTGATTGTGTCTCTTCACATTTACATCTGTCTCTTCATCAAAATGAGAATCTTCTTCATATCCTAGATATGAAGAAGCCATGTTGCATCCAACATCATCTTGATCTTCTTCTTGATCTATCTCCTCATTGCCATAATCCTGATCTGCAGCCATAGAGTGTGCAACCATACAATGCTCTACAGAATGAGGGGACTGGCATGCAACACACCAAGGTATGTCCTCCATGACATTTATTGAAGCTTTTTGTAGAGGATCAGGGACACGTCTATCATTGTTCCTCTTACAGTAGGGACAATAGGCTTGTCATCCTTCCATTGGGTGTTGTAGGGGTAGTTCTGCAATCTATTTTGCTTATTGAAATTGTTGTTGAACTGAGGCCTTTCATTGGTAGGAACACTGATGTTCCTATTTGTAGGTGCCTTCAAATCCTTCAATACATTGAGCACCTTATCCAGTTTAACTTCTTCTTGCCTCCTAGCTTCAACATTCTTATCATTTTCTTTTTTGTATTTCTTGTCCCCAAACAACTTAGGGTCATCTCTTTTTCCACCCAATTTTCCTAATATTTTCATATTGTTCTCAATATTGACAGCAATCCTAAAAGAATCCCTAAGAGTTCTCAATTCTTTGTCCCTAAAAAAATATCCCATCTTTCGATCAAATGCATTGAAGTATGTGGTTAAACAAACATTGTCATCTAACCGCATAACTTGGAACAACTTATGCATACCCTTCTAAAATCTCATATTGAATTTAGCTATAGTCTCATTCTGATTTTTCCTTATGGTATTGAATTCATTCAATAAGAAACTAGCATTAGGTCTATCACCATACCGCTCTTTAAAACATCTCTCAAAGGAATCCCAAGTATCAATACATTTATCAGGAAGTCTCTTAAACCAATCTCTAGCATCCTCCATTAGAGATTGAACAAACAATTTCATGACTACATCCTCATGCTCTACCTCATAATCATTAAGCATATCAACAAATAACCTAAGATGCTCCTCACAACTAATAGCATTACTACTAGAAAACTTAGGTACCTTATCTCTTATATCATTTGGAAAAGCATTCAGGTAACCAGGAATTCCATCAAAACTAATTTTCCTATAGCCTTCTAATTGCATAGGTCTTCTTTGAAAACTTGAACTAGTGTTAACCCTAGGATCAACATTAGCATTTAGATTTCTATCTACTTGTGCATTTGACTGCTGCCTAGGATCAACACCTATCCTAGCAGATGAAGAAGGAAATGAACTAGTAGAAAATTACTAAGTGGAATAATAGTAGTCATAGATGGCATACCTAGTTCAGTAGTAGATGGACCAAGAGAACTAGCTGATGAAGCCTTCAAGAACTAGATCTTTCTTCTCTTTTCTACAATTGAATCTTCAATTTCAGCCTTCTCTAATTCTCTTGTGAGGTCCTCATCTTCTTTTCTTCTTCTTTCTATTTCTGTGTCCTTACTTGAATTGGGTGGTGGGACCCCTAGTATTGTCAATGATTTGCTTATTTGATGTCCCACCATCTTCTGCTTTTCTTTCTCACCAGCTGCAATAGCAGGTCTAGTGATCTCATGCCCATCTTTATCTTTAGGCAAAGGAACATAACTTTGCACTTGTCTAACCATAGGGCCCTCCTTATCAAAATCATGATCTTGCAGTAAGCGCTCTTGCTCACTCCTCAAAGCCTCAAGATCACCAAAAACATCATGTTGCAAAGTTTTAGGAGCAGAAGCAAGCATCTTATTTCTCTCCTTCATTTCATTGATCTTTCTAAGGAGAGAGTTCCTTTCTATCAGAGCATTCACCTTCTCAGCCTCTCTCTCCTCTTGTAACCTCTTTTGTATGACATCCTGCTCTACCAACTATAACCTGAGTGAGTTCAAATCATCTGGGTCAACCATAATGTCATCAGAACCTGATGACACATCCATATCAGAAAGATTTTGATATGGGAAGTGCACTTGCCTAGGTCTCATGGGTTCTCTTCTGAAATTATCTTCATCAAGATCTAAATCAATCTCCAAACCCATCTCTCAAGCTTGTTCATCCTGACCTCTATGAAATGGACCCTTGTCCTGAAATACAGCCTCTGGGGTATCATAAAATATATCCTTAGAGCGACCACCATTTGATCCTGAAACTCTATCCTGTGAACCTTCCTCACTTGAGGAAACATGCGGTGCTCTACCTCTAGTATTTGTTTTTTCTTTGATGGGAGCACTAGTAGACTTACCATTCCTTCTAATCCAACTCTTCTTCTCCTATCTAGACAATTGCCCTAGAGTGACCTCCAGATTCTTTCTGACAAAGGACCTAGTATTCCTCCTTTTATCCATGATTTATAGCTTATAGCACTGGTTCAAACCTCTTGAGTCGCCACCCACCTAGGTGGGAAATCTTTCAACTGAATACAAAAAGAAAACAAGAGTGCACTTAATAGCCTTTTATATCTAGACTCTCCCTAGCAGAGTTGCCATTTTGTTGGGGACTCGGATGGGTAAATCAATCTGGTCAACAAAAGATTTTGATTTTAAAAATATAGTCCCAACTAGACATCCTAACAAATGTATTTCTTCATTGTTGTTCTCCCCAGCAGAGTCACCATTTTGTTGGGAATTCCCTTTGATCTTCACTTGTAGATTTATACTTTGATGGATAACTTAAATAATTCTTTGACTCTATCACCACTCCAAAGTCTACAAGGAAGAGGGCCAATTAACAAGGATCAAAATAGATCCTCCTACACTTTGAGCCTTAATGCTCAGGTGGGTGTACCCTTGACTCACTTCTCTAAAGGAGTCTAAAAATGATATATAACTATATACTCTTTACTAACCGATGTAAGATTTTATCATTTGAATGTGCATGTGTGGTTGATGACAATGAAATGCCTTCAAAGGATGGACCAGTGCCTTAACCTAGGGCAAAGAGTCACCCAATTACATACATCAACTAAATATCTTAATTCAAACACAATTGAATCTAGGATAAGTGCTTTGCCTATTACCCCTCTCCCTCAGACACAAGGACATCAGATTCTTGCTTGGTTGCAAACTCACTGAACCCACCTAAAAGACTTTAATCCTAATTTTGTTAGGAACTTAGAGATGACTTCACAATACTCTTTGTTTACCATATGCTAATACACTTTGTGACACTAACATATATGAGCTTAGAACCGAAACAAGAAAACACACCATCAGTAAAACACCATCAACAACCAGATTGGGACGAAAGAAAGTTTTGGAACCCACACAAAATAAAAAATTCTACAATATATACTCCCTAGTCATCTTGGAATTCTCAAAGAGAATGCAACAAGCTACAGATGACTTAGGGTTAGGGTTTCCACCACCCAACCAAATGGAAATGGTCACAAATTAATTGCAGGGGAAGAAAACCAGTTGGCCATGCCTGAGAAAGATTTGCACTCATGATAGGTCTCTGGGAAAGTACTGAAAATCATGAAAATTTTGAATTTGTCAACCCTACAACAGGCCTCGAGCAAAAAACCACATGGTACAGACCCCTGTAGACAATCAAAAAACACCCTGGACCACACTACAACAACAAGTGCCACCAAACAAATCAAATCTGGCCATGAAAACATTCAATTTCAGTCCAATCTATCGCTGAGAAGCCCCCTGCAAATTTAAATTTGAAAATAAATGGCTATTTTATGGTGCTTGTAGCAAATCAGCAGTCAAAATTTGAATCTCCATCAACTTTAAGTCCTGACCGTTAGATCTTCATGTTTCGCAGTCTTTTAAATCTTAACTTGACTGCCACCCTAGGTTTACCTTCTAGCGACTATGCGATAAGGCATTTTCCTATTCGCGGAAAGAAAACTTAACTCACCACTTAACTCTACGAACTGGCAACCACAGGAAAACACTAACCTTGGTCCCACATCTAGCGAACTGGCAACAAGAGACTTCTGTCAATTCACGAAGAACTTTATCTATCTCCCAGAAAGTTTAGCGATTCTACGAACGCTTGTTCGCTAAAATGCTAAAACATTTAGAGAACTGCCACCATTTCACGTGAACAAGTGAAACCTTTAAAAAAAAATTTGGACCGCCAAAACATTTATCACAACCACTAAGAATTCTCCTAGAAGATCAACGGTCATCGCAAGATCTTAAGCTTCTGACACACTCGATGAGATCATACGTCATTCATCAATTCACTGACAGGATCAGCACCCTCTGACACATCTGAAAACTAGGTCCCATTGACAGCTGCCAATGTGTTAATACTTGGACCAACAAGAAACCTCCAACTATGCTTACGTGTCAATAGACCCACCTGCCTTCCCTATGAGAATCAATGACTGTTGCTATACCACTGCGCTAAAGGTCGAGCATGTTATATTAATGGTATAACGGCAGCCACAAGATTAAAATGAACTTTAATCTGCCTGAATGCCAAGAAGACCGGTCCCACTGACAACATTCTGAATCATAATAGGTGGACCAATGAGAGACAGCCAAATCTGCACACCTAGCAAGTGGACCCACTTGAAGGAAAGGCTACGTCACAGAAATGGATCAACGGTGGGCACAGCATCGCATACCTCTAACAAAACCCTTGTGCTTTAGTGACAACCATTAGATGAAGATGGTGTTAGATATGGGCCCAAAAAGATATTAAGCTGAAACATAGGAAAAATTAAATGCTGAGACCTAGGCTTTTGGGAAAAATAAAGTGCTGGGGACCATAGGAAAATATTAAAGGCTGCTGGGGTAAAGACTTAGGAAAAATTTAAATGGGGCCGACCAAAAATATAAAGCACATGCAAATTAGGACCTTTAAGTGACCCATGAAAAGTAACATCAAAATAGAATAAGGCCAGTGTTTTTCAAAGGGTTTTTACACCAACGGCTAGATTTTCAAAAAACATTGAACTAAGAGCTTTAGCCAAAGACATGAAAAACAACTGCAGAGGCCATGGGAAAAGGGCTAGAGCCATGAAATTTTTTCAGGGTGCTAACAATCTCTGACTCTATTGCATAGTTAATTTGAAATATCACTTATCTATTGAAATCTTTGTTGCACAAACAACATCAATTTTTAAATGTACTAATAAACAACATCATTTGTTATGACAAGAGGCACTTATACAATCGTAGAACAAGACATGAAACCTACACAATCAGATTCCGAGAATATGTCATATACATAAAAAATATTTGTAGTCGGTTACGTATAATTTAAAAATACAAATGGAATTAAGATAATTAATGCCAAATGGCATTTTCAAATTTGTTTTCAATAGAGAAATGCAAAGAGGCGCATTTGAATACAAAAAGTCACAAAGGAATGCAAAGACCCACGATTTTGACAAGATAAAGAGACAATGTGAGATTATAAAAGAAGTCTTTACCCATTTCATTTTTTGATTTGGAGTAGGAGAGAGATTTGGAGGAGATTTCAAGAGCAACCGCATTTCAAAGTGAGACATTTATTTTCAGATTTTATTTTGTAAATTTAATTTTAAAAATAATTTTTTTTATTCACTTTTGAAATGTTCTATATAGATTTAAAATTAGATTTTATTTTTTATTTATATTTAGATATATATTTAAATGTTGTTTTAGATATATATTAAAATATTTTTTCTAGATTTAAGATTTAGATACTATATTTACATTTAGATTTAAATGTAGTATTTAGTATTAAATTTAGATTTAGTATTCTATTTAGATTTAGATTTAAATTTTAGTATTTTATTTAGATTTTCTTTTTCAGATTTGCTTTCCCAGATTTTCTTTTTCAGATTTTTTTTCAATAGAGGAATGCAAAGAGATGCATATGAATGGAAATTGTCATAGAAGAATGCAAAGAGTCCCGATTTTGAGAAGACAAAGAGATGCTTTGAGACGATAAAAGAACCTTTTGCTCATTTCATTTTTTGATTTATAGCAAAAGAGAGATTTGGAGGAGATTTCAAGAGAAACCACATTTCAAAGTGAGACATTTATTTTTGGATTTTATTTTGTAGATTTAGTTTTAAAAATTATTTTTTTGATTCACTTTTGAAATGTTTTATTTATATTTAAAATTAGATTTAATTTTGTATTAAGATTTAGATATATATTTAAACATTGTTTTTAAATATAGATTGAAATGTTTTTTTCAAATTTAGATTTAAATGTTGTATTTACATTTAGATTTAAATGTATCATTTAGTATTAAATTTAGATTTAGTATTGTATTTAGATATAGATTTAGCTTTTAGTATTTTATTAGGATTAGGATGAAAATGAATAGCATGATCAAGAACTAACTTTGGCATTAAAATAAATTTAGAAATGAAATTTTAGGAATAAAGTCATAACTATATCCACTAATAGAATCAAATTTGTTAATCTTGTAGATGTGAGACTCACCATTGATAGCTATTGCAACAAAACATGAGCTAGTATTCAACCGGTTTCTTTGATATCTCCTTCCCAATGGAAAAGGTGGAATAGATTGTATGGAAGGTCTTAGCTACGAATATGTCTTTTTAAGTAATATCAAATTTTGATGTTTGGTTTTTAATATTTATAATAGAAATATAAGTTGTGTTCATTTAAAAAAAATGACTTTAAAACTAGTTGATTACAAAATGAAGTAAATATAGAAAAAACAAAATAATTTATGTAAAATAAATAGAGAGAATGGATAAATAATTGAAGGAATGGGAATAGAAAAATCTAAATGGTAAATAAGATAAATAGAAAGAAAAGAATTATTATTTATTAAAATTTGAATAATATATTATGTATTTCATTAATATTTGACTCATTTTGAATCACAATTTATGATCTCATGATGTGTCAAAATATAAAAGTAAAAACCCAAAAAAATTTTTAAAAAAAATCAGAGAGTTGTTTAAGAACATAAATATAGCTATAAAATTAGAAAGTGTGTTTATTCTTTAAAAAAATCTTATTAAGTTTTTAAGTTAGACTTTTAAACAAATCTTCCCAATCAATAAAGTACTTTTTAGATGCAATATATAGTAAAATAAGAAAGTACCTTTTAGGTACTCATAATAAAGATAAAATCATTTTAGAAAGATGAAGTGATTTTTGGGAAAGAAGCCTAGATTTTAGAAAGAAAAATAATAATGAAACAAACTTTGATTTTTAAGGATTATAATAGAAACATGTCTTCAATCATAATTATGGAAAGTATCTATAAACAAAAATTATCTTTAATGTAATTTTTAAGTGATAAAATTTGAAATACACTTTTCTATATAGACAAATGCATTCTTAAGAGATAGATTTCAAAAATAAAATTAGATAAAATTAATTAATATAACAATGTCTCAATATTAATACATATCTCTTCCACTATAAGCATAATTTTTTTAAATGTACAAAGTCATTAGAGTGTCATGAAAGCAAACATTGAATGACACAAAAATTAAAGATCATATCAATAACAATAAAATATGTATGATATCATTCAATGGTCGTGGTCTATAAATATTTTTAAAACTATCCAATCCACTTTTCATGAGAATAGTGATGAAGCACAAATAAAGGGTGAATATACTCATGAACAATATATTTTAGAGAGAAACAATTCAATCTTGAATACACATATAATATAAGTCAATCATTAAAGAAATGGATCATGAAAGTTTTGAAAATATTAACTCATAATCTATTATATACAATTGTTTTAATTATTTTTTCAAAATTTAGTTATGTAATATTTTTTGAATTAATGTTTCAAATCACAACATCACCCAAAATTGAGACTTACCCAACTAAATTGAGACTTAACTCTAACAATTGTGCCCAATATTACCCTAAATAAATTGAGACTTACCCAACAAAATTAAGACTTAAATCACACACTAAATTAAATCAAACTCTAACTTTAATCCAAATTAAATATTAAAACAACTTAAAGTTTAACGATGACCAAAAACTAGAATCTACCATAAACCAAATACTAAATGAAACTAAACCATAACCATAAACTTAACTAAATAATAAATCAAATTTAACCTTGACCCTAACCTTAATCAATACAAACATGAACCCTAACACAAAACCATTTTGAACGTTATCTCAATACAAAATAGAACGTTAACCCTACGACTAAACTAAATGAAACTTCAACCCTAAAGCTAATATATAGATATAGTAAAAATATATTAATAATATACTTGATAAAAATAATAAAAAATATGAGAGAAAGAGATGGTGATTAGGGGGAATACACACACACACACACACAGAGTTATAAAACTAACCATAATCCTAACCATAAATTTACACCATAACTTAATTATTAACACTAACCCTTACTGTAACATAAACCTTTAATTATAAAATTTATCCTAACCTTCCCTCTAACCTTAACCTTGTCCATGTAAGCTGATATATATATGTACATATATATATATATGTGTACATATATATATATATATGTGTACATATATATATATGTGTGTGTACATATATATATATATATATATATATATATATATGTACATATATATATATATGTACATATATATATATATATATATATATACATATATATATATATATATGTATATATAGATATATATATATCTATATATCTATATATGTATATATATATATCTATATATATATCTATATACATATATATATATACATATAGATATATACATATATGTATATACATACATACATACATATATATATATAGATATACATATATATATAGATATACATATACATATATATATGTATATGTATATATATATATATGTATATATGTATATATATATATATGTATATATGTATATATATATATATATGTATATACATATATATATATATATATATGTATATACATATATATATATATATATATATATATATATATAAATATATATATATATATATATATATGTATACATACATATACATATACATATGTATACATACACACATACATACATACATATGTATAGACACCTAAAATTGTCCATTCATACTAATATTAATTTCTATTAATATTTTTCGATAACATTATAGTTAATTTTATTAATTATCTATATTGTTATATTCTTCTATTTATTTAATTAAATTTATTTTAATTAAATAAATTCATTTTCTCTTTGTATTTAAATTTTATTTAAATATTATAATATAATAAATTTAATTTAATATATTATCCCTCCATTTCCCTTTATAAAATAAGTTTTTATTTATTTTATTCCTCCACTAGCCTAAAGTTCTTCTAAATCTTGATTAAATTAAATTTATTTTAATTTAATTCATTTTCCCTTTTTCCTATGCTTACCTTTTTCTAAATATTCCTCTAATCTTGATTAAAAGACAAATTACCTCTAATCATGTGCACAATCACCTTTTCCAAGGTAGCCACCTCTCCATCTTTTTTCTCCACTAATCATTTTTAAACTCCCTTTTTCCCTCTCAAATGAAGTTTGACTTTTGCCACATCACTTTTTTCAAACCCTACCTAACATTTTTTTGCCTCTTAATCTCATCCACTCATTTCTTGCATCTTCTAGCATTCTTAATCATTCTAGTTCTATTTTTTACTTTCCATTCTAATCTTATTTCTTATCTAGATCTTGTTTCATTTTTAGCTTAACTTCTTAATCTTTTTTCATTCATCTTAGAACTTAATCTTGTTGCATAATCATTATCATAGTCTCAATTTTAATCTTCATCACGTGTGAAGCTTGGGGCAAGTTATTGATACTTGCTCTCAACTCCTTCACCATCATCTAGCTTGCATCTCATGGTTTTGCATTAGTTTTGCATTTCATTTGTGTTGGGAGAGAATACCCACAATAATGTCAAAGAGAAAATCAAAAAAGGATTTGGGTGCCCTTGTTTTAGCTCATCAAAGGTTGTAGTGAACATAACTTATTTTGTTGCATTTGAAATTACTAACATCTAATGTGATTGTTTGGTGTTTTGTATTTGTAGCAAATAGGTCTATATTTTTATTGCATACATTTTGGCACACTTGATGGGACCCACATCCCTATTGCATCTACACTTTTGAAAAAAAATTTATGCTAATGGTTGTGTTGGTTGAGGTGAAGACAAAACCATAGGGTGTTTCGAAAGATTTGATCATATCTTTCAAAAAATTGGGATTTTTGGTCTAAATTTGTTTTTGCAGGTGGGAGATCATCATATTATGTCTCAGTCGAATGCTCAAATTTTTCTGATCATTTTTTCATGAGTTATAATTTTGTTATGATTTTCAATGAAAATCAATTTCTGGTAGCAAATCTCCATATTTTTCAGATATTTTTTACATTTTTGGAAAGGTTTTAGAATTTTACACATGGCATGTTCTTTGTGTTTTTTATTTTGATGCACAAATATGGCTAAAAAATTTAATCTTTGAAAACTGGCATGTTTTTATAAATCAGGTCCTTAGGGCACAAATTAAAAAAATTTTCTAAAATTTTTACATTTTTGGAAAGCTCTCTATTTTTTAGCAGGGGCCTCTATTTTGCATTAATTTTTTTCTAGCCGAAATCATATCAAAAAAATTAGATCTTGTTGACTAGGTCAAATACAAAAAATAAAAATAAAAATTGTGATGACTTTGCATTTTATTTGCACATTGTTCAATGCATGGTTGAATTTTCTTGCAAGTTTCTAATATTTTCATTTTTCTAATAGTGTTTTTGCATAATGGTTGACCAAGACTAAGAGATTTTGAGACTACTAATCAATTTGTTCTGTAGGACATTGTTTGAAGATCTTGAAAAGATTTGACACTACTAATTCATTGGTTTTGTAGGTTTCCTTGGAGGTTCAAGAAAACATTATGTCTATCTTAAGTTTATTTCTATAGGCAACTATTTTAATTAGGAAGGTTCATTTCTTATGATTTAAATTGGGTAGTAGGAGAGTATGCTCTTTCCTCTTTAAGGGGAAATCAAAAATCTAGACCTACTTAACTTGGTCATTAGAAAGGAATCTTGGGTAAATGAACATATGCTTGATGTGTTTTAGAGAAACTATTGAGTAGGAGAGTATGCTCTTTTCCTTATGGAAAATCAGAAATATTGACCTTCATTAGCTATCCATCTTACTTTTCTTGCATTTACCTTTAGAGGGCTTGCCAAGAGAGAAATCTTTTGGGAACGACCCAAGTGGGGAACAAGAAAACCTAGCTACTCCACCCCACTATAATAAAAATCTTCCTTCAATCTAAAGAGAGGGATGACTTGGCTATTTTCTATTCCTAATGCTTCTTCATGTGTAGGGCCTAGTTGCCTCAATCTTGCTAAGAAAAATTACATTTGATTAGGCGCTTGTAGGGCCATCAATGGTCTAAATCTTGTTTACTACAAGGGGAATATGTTCATCTAGTATAGGGCCAAGAGGTCTAAATATTTCTTTCGAGACTATTCTTTTTGGATGCTTCTAGGGCTATAGGCCTTAATTCTGCTTGCAGAGCTACATGGGATAGTCATGAACGAAGGACCTTACTAGACACCTAAGGACTTAGAGGCCAACTATTTTAGCCATGTGAATTCCTTTGTGCAAGGATTGATCCAAGTGGACTTACCCAGATCACCCCAACATACTCACCATATGTGTTCCCTTGGACACTAAAGCTTGAATATGGCAATGTGGAAAGAGATGTGTCACGAGCATTGTTATTTTCCAATTGATCCATTACTTGCATAGTCCTAGGAAAGGCCATTCAACCACTTATTTATGGGGCTAAGAGCATCAAGTTATGGGAAAAGGTTGGAACACCTCTCTTTTGACCTTAGGTAGAATGTGTTTGAAGTGTCTTTGATTGTACTAGACTTGTGGAAATATTTTGGACATGCACATTGCATTATTGCTTTCTATGTTCTAAATCAATCCATATCTCCCCTATCATCCAAATCAATCACATCATCCACTTTACTTGTCTTCAAACATCCCTAATCTATCCTTCCACTTCATCCATTCTTAATCCAAGTCTTATCAACACCATCTTCTAATCTTCCACTTTTGGCTTAGGAGCACCATCATGATCTTTGGGCTTTAATCAACATCCAAATCAAATCAAATCCAACCTTGAGGCCCTGCCCTTGCAAATCAAAAATCAAAATCAAATCAAATCGATCAAAATTATTGAGGCCCTTCCCTCTAAATCAATTAAATCCATCATCTAATCATATCAAAATCCTTCAGGCCCTTCCCTTTTAAATCAAAATCCAAACTTGCTCCTAGTCTTAAGTTTATATTTCATCCATCATCAAATCTTTCCCTCTTAATTATAATCTTCCTCTACATCATTTTCCTCTAATCTAATCCAAAATATCTAATTCAACCATCATGAACATGGATTGGTTTCACAAAATTGTTGAGGACTTTAAAGTACCAAACCCTAATCCTCAAACTATACCTCTAATCCAACCTGCTTACCAAATCAATCCTCAAGTCATATCCAATACCAATCCATATCACATTCCTTATCCTTCTTCTACCTTTGATAATGGAAATCAACCTCATTATCCTCCATCCACACATGATTCCCTCCATCACCTACATGATTCCTCTCACATGCTTAACCTTTCCCAAGAAATCAAGGAGCTTAAAAATATTGTCCTTAACTTACAAAATAGGGGTCAAAAGAAAAAGTTTGCATTTGAAGACATGTTTCCTCCCCCCTTTCTCCAAATCCATAATCCACATCCACCTTCAAACCCCAATCCTTCATCTAACCCTCAACCTCCATACAATCCTAATCCACTAAAACCCACATCACTCATGCCCTCCAAAGCTTCATAATCACCCAAAGTTAGAGAATACACTCCCCTTGCGGACCCTCTTGATTTCATATTCCACCTACTTGTTGACCAAAATATGATGTTGTTTCCAACCTATTTTGGGTCCCCTTTAAAACCTATTTTTTCCTACAATCAAAAACATGATGTTGTTTCCAAACACTCTTCCATTTGATGAGATTCAACCGAAACCTACTTGGTACAAGGAAAATGAATACTGTGATTATCATTTCATCAAGGGTCACGATATCAAGAAGTGATTAAAGTTTAAAAACTTTGCCCAAGACCTCAATGAGAAAGGAGAGATTGAAGTTGAAGATCCTATCCCCTCCATCACATCACCCTCACAAGTACACACATGTCAAGACATTGTCCCAAAGCATGCTAACAAAGATTCCTCTCATCCTCCAAATCCAAGCATTCCTCCCCTCCTTGAACCACTTATTTTTTAAAATCCACCTATCCCTTTTGATCCACATCATGATCCCATTCCTAATCAAGATCAAGGCATTGCCTCCACTCCATTCCACAATATCCTTCCATCTCAAGATGCTACCTTCCCTTCCACCTCACCACATAATCCTCCCCAAAGTCAAGATCAAAGTACCCCTTCATCTCCATGTCATGACTCCAATCCCTCTCAAGATCACATTACTCCCCCTAATTCCCCTCATGATCCTAATCCTCCACAAGATCCCACTCTCCTTCTTGATCCTCCATCTCAAGATCCTAATCCTTCACAAGATCGTATTCCTCCTCAAGCTCTTATTATTCCTATTAAGGAGCCTCTCAACGACCAAGGAAACCCTAAACTAATGACCTTGGTGATATTGCTCACTCGAAAGATGCTCATATTTGTCCTACAGCTTATATACCTTCATTCAAGTGTAAAAATATTCCTTCATTATCTTCCAAATCCATATTGAGCCCCTATATCCCTAAAGGAAATCCTTCATCCCATCCATCCATTTTGGGCACTTATATCCCAACACTAAACCCTTCATCCCTTCCATCCATTTTAGGTCCTTATGTTCCTCCATCCACTATACCTCTCCCTCCTAGCTCATCATTTATTTCATCCACCATACCTCAAGATCAACAAAGACATGCATCCTTGAGAGATTTATATCCATCCATCCATCAAAACCTGTTATATGAGCCTCATTCATCCACAATTCCCAAGTCTTTTGGAATAAATTTGGATGCACAACATAAAAATCAGAAATACAAGAATCCACTTACATATGAAGATCATACTATCCTATCTAATCGACATGTGACTAAAAAGAAAAGGGAAATACTCAAGAGACCACAATGGTCTTCCAAGAAAGAAATAAAATCAAAGAAAATATGGGTTCCTAAATCCATCATGGAAGAATTGCGGTCAAAAGAACATAAACATAAAGAAAAATCAAAATCTATGTGGATTCCCAAGTCCCTCTTAAAGGACTGGAATATAGAATAAAAATCAAAGTTGACATTCAAGATTCCAAAGACTTCCACTCCATATTCTTCCAAATATAGTCATTTCTTTCCTCCATCTTTTTTGGGTCCTTGTGTCCCAAAATCCACAACACTTCCTAAATCAAAACCTCACACTAGCCAATTCATTCTCCCTTCACCTATCCACAACCCTTCAAGGTGTGTGTCGATGTTGATCTTTCCATCATTTCCACCTATTCCCACACAAATCTTTCAATACCCTACCCAATATACAACTCCTATATCTACTCCCTATTCTTCCATATCATATCCTCGCATTCCTCTAATCCCATCTTACGCATAAATCCTTATCCATCATCTACCTTAACCTCCATATATTTCCCCTACCATCACCATTATCAACATCTTTGAGCTTACCTTTTGGTGGCCTTGTCCAATCATAGCATATCTTTCCAAAGGAACATTATCCAAAGAGCATCCGGCTCCAATTCATCCTCCTCCAAAAAAAAAAGAAAGAAAAAAGAAAAAGAAAAAGAAATCATCCAATGGTGAAAACCTGGTAATGAGGCTCCTTGGGCAAGTACCATGATGAACACCTGGAAAACAGGCGTCATGTGTAGTCCCTCCCTCCATTTTTCCTCTATACTTGGAGGCAAGCTCAATCCATTCCATGCTATCTTCCACATTCCCTATCCACCATTTCTTTCCCCATCTTTGATCTTGACTATCCTATTCATCCCCTCTATCCACATATACCTTTCAATACCCTTACTCCTTATCCATCCATATTCCTACAAAATTTCATCTATTTTCCCACATTTGATCTTGACATCCCTATCATCCATCTCATACGTCCTTGTCATATTCATTCCCGTAATCCATCATTCATAATACTCTTTGAGTCCATACACCTTCCCATATTCTTAATCTTGACTATCCTATACATTTCCTCCATCCATTATCTATTATCCAATTCCATCCATATACTCCATATCTATTATCCCCTATCCTCTTCACCCTCTATCTCATATCCCTTATCCATTCAATTTCCACTTTCATACCTTCTCCCTTCATAAAAGAACTATAGGTACTAAAATCCAAAGAAAATATCCCTGCATGTGTTGGGCAGTACAAGCCTTCACTTCCTCTATAAATATCCTTTCCACATTATCCATCCACTTCATAAATATTTTATCCACCATCTCTCCATCCTTCAGCCTCTTCACCATATCACTTACCTCCCCATCTCCTATCACCATCCTTTCATCATATACATTTTTATCCTCCATCTTTCCATCCTTCATTCTCATCTATCAAGTGTGAGGCATGTAACTCCTTTTCCACATAGTCCTTGGATCTCCATCTCTATATCCTCCATCCTATAGTCTTCCATATCCTACTCTTACCTATCCGCTCATTCCATCCATCTCCTATCCAATCCATCTCTCCCATCCATTCATTTTCTAACCAAACATCTCTTCATCCTTCCATCATATATCATTCCTTGGTTATCCCTTGTCATTGGTCCCAATCCACTTGTCCTTTTCATATCCCACCATATCCAATCCCTTAATCATCCTTTCATCTTATACAAACCATCTTGTATATCAAATCTATTTATCTTCTAATCTAATCCATTTATTCCCCTTCCATGATTTTCAATCGTGTCTTATCCAATTATCTTCTCTTAAAATCCCATTCTATCCAATCTTCTCATTCAAATAAATTTAAAAATTCAAAAATCCAAAAACAAATGATCTTGAAAAAATTGAAAAAAAAATTGATATATGATCCTGAAAAAATTAAAAAATCCCTATTATCCAAAAGATCCCAAATTAGTCCAATCAAGTGCAGTCAATACTAATCCATGCAATCCAATCTTGCAATCTAGCATGTTAATCTCTAATCAAGCTATCATCTTAAACCAAATCGGCTAATAATCAATCAATCAATTTTAAATCCAATCATCATCATGGGATGTATCCTTCACAATTTGTGAGGTCATGCCCTCCCAATCACTCAATCAGTCAATCAATTGGTTTTCATCTTGACTAGGGACAATATGTTGGTTTTCTTTTGGTTTCATGTGCATGCTTGCTTGTTGCTCATATGTATTAGTATTTTTTGCATCTATCACATGGTCTTTGCATCCTATTGTCGTAGGGGCATCATGGTCTTCCATATCATGATGTCATAAGGCATAAGGTTGTATTTGACCTTTTTGATCACGCACTTGGCACATGGTCATCTTAGTTCCTCATACCTTGGTGCATAACGTCAAGTACAATATCAAAACTGGATATTCTCTCCCATGTTGACACAATGATAGTCTGCATTTAGGTTCATTTTGCATTCGAGGCCTTCTTTTATTCACTTCCTCTATCTTCACCCTTCCTTTTTGAGAAAATTGTCAAAATTAATTTTTTGCTCAATTTTCTCAAGGGGGCACCATAATCATCCTCTTCCCGTCGTTGCTTAGGCACGACTCCTGGGGCATCTCATTTTCTTCTCCTTTGACGCGATGCCAATTTTGACACCACATCAAAAAGGTGCAAAATGTAGACACCTAAAATTGTCCATTCACACTAATATTAATTTTTATTAATGTTTTCCCTTAAAATTATGGTTAATTTTATTAATTATCTATATTGTTACATTCCTCTATTTATCTAATTAAATTTACTTTAATTAAATAAATTTATTTTCCCTTTACATATTTAAATTTAATTTAATATATTATTGCTCCATCTCCCTTTATAAAATAAATTTTTATTTATTTTATTCCTCCACTAGCCTAAAGTTCTTCTAAACTATGATAAAATTAAATTTATTTTAATTTAATTCATTTTTCCTTTTTTCGATGCTTACCTTTTTCTAAATATTCCTTTATTCTTGATTAAAAGGTGGATTACCTGTAATCATGTGCACAATCACCTTTTCCAAGGTAGCCACCTCTCCATCTTTTTCCTCCACGAATCATTTTTAAACTCCCTTTTTTCCTCTCAAATGAAGTTTGAATTTTGCCACTTCACCTTTTCGAAACCCTACCTAACATCTTTTTGCCTTTTAATCTCATCCACTCATTTCTTTTTGCATCCTCATCTTAGTCACTCATCTTTTGCCTCTTAATCTTGGCCATCAATTATTTTGCCTCTTAATCTCCACCATCCAATTCTTTTCATTTTCTATAAAATGAGGCATCACTCCTCATTTTAGGTCTAAGTTCTATTTCTTCTTAATCTTTTAGCTCTTGCATCTTCTAACATTCTTAATCATTCTAGTTTTATTTTTTACTTTTCATTCTAATCTTATTTCTAATCTAGATCTTGTTGCATTTTTTATTACTTCTTAATCTTATTTCATTCATCTTAGATCTTAATCTTGTTGCATTATCATTATCATAGTCTCAATTTTAATCTTCATCACTTGTGAAGCTTGGGGAAAGTTCCTCACAGTTTCTCTCAACTCCTTCACCATCATCTAACTTGCATCCTATGATTTTGCATTTTTTTTGCATTTCATTTTAGTTGGGAGAGCATACCCACAATAATCTCAAAGAGAAAATCAAACAAGGCTTTGGGTTCCCTTCTTTTAGGTCATCGAAGGTTGTAGTGAAGATAACTTATTTTGTTGCATTTGAAATTACTAACGTCTAATGTGATTGTTTGGTGTTTTGTACTTGCAGCAGATAGGTCTATATTTTCATTGCATACAATATATATATATATATATATATATATATATATATATATATATATATATAGAGAGAGAGAGAGAGAGAGAGAGAGAGAGAGAGAGCTAACCATAAATTTAAACCATAACACTGACGATAACCTAAGTCTTACACTAACCCTAACCATAACCTAAGTCTTACTCTTAGCCTAATCCTAACCTCAACCTTTAATTATAAACTTTATCCGTACCTTCCCTCTAACCTTAGCCTTTCCATGTAACGTAATATGAACACAAAAAGATAATTTTGTGTGTGTGTGTGTGTGAGAGAGAGAGAGAGAGAGAGTTCTAAAATTGACCATAATTCTAACTATAACCTAAGTCTTAACTCTAATCGTAATCCTAACCTCAACCTTAAAATCTAATTGTAAACTTTATCGTTACCTTCACTCCATCCTTAATCATATTCATTTACCCTAATATGAACCCAAATAAACTATAATCTAATCACTAACCCTCATCCTAACCCCTAACCATAATTATAACACTAACCTTAATCATAACTTTAATTGTAATTATTAACACAATAATACTAATTGTCACTTTAATATTAATCTCACCCTAACCATAACACTCACCCTCGCCCTACCCCTAACCCTAAGTATAATTGTAACCATTAACATAATATTAGTCCTAACTTTAAACCATTCAACCTAACCGCAACCATAACCCTACCATTGACCGTAGGGGATATGCTAAGGTTAACTATGATACTAACCCAAATTATAACCCTATCCCTAATACTAACCTTAAGACTAACCCTAATTACACCATTGAACTTAAATGTTTCCCTAACACTAACCTTAACCACAATCCTAACACTGACCTTAACCATAATAGTAGCACTAAACATAGTACTAAAACTAACCGTAACACTAATCCTTACATAATTATAGAATAAAATTCATATAATATCCTAACCTTCCCTCTAACCTTAACATTAACCTTAATTGTAACCCTACCACTAACATTAACCATAACAATAACACTAATCGTAGCAGTAACTCTTACCACCATATATTCAACTATTAAAAATCATAAAATATCTTCCATGTCGCGCCGCGACTATTACTAGCGTATATATACTTGAAGGAATATTGCACCTTAGAATTTGAAAGAAATAAACGCCTCGAAAAGAATTATATATATATATATCTTAACATACCCCTGGTGTAATTGCTAATAATAAGACAAGCGATGGAACATGCTGTTGGTGATTCCTATGTATTTTAAGTATATGACAATACACTTTCGGCATATTCGCTTTAATCTAAGTTACGTGATGATAAGAAAAGTAATTTTATTCTCCATCCTTATCCGCGACTTGAGCCCCACACCTTGCTTTTTTATATAAAAGTATTCAATGGCATTGATGTAAACTTTGTAATGATCTCCTGCATTATTTAGTGATATGTGGTATCGGTCTATTGGGTACATTTGTCACGAGCTTCGTAAAGTGGAAAACAAGTCTAGAAATGTTTCTTCGGGCCTTGTATATCGACTTTTTGAACTGTTTGATGAACTGAGATTAAATACTCAATAGAATGTATGATCTTCATTGTAAGTCAATTGAGAACATGTTCTTTCTTAACCTTCCCTCTAACCTTAACATTAACCTTAACTGTAACCCTACCACTAACATTAACCATAACAATAACACTAATCGTAGTAGTAACTCTTACCACCATATATTCAACTATTAAAAATCATAAAATATCTTCCATGTCGCGCCGCAACTATTACTAGCGTATATATACTTGAAGAAATATTGCACCTTACAATTTGAAAGAAATAAGCACCTCGAGAAGAATTATATATCTATATATATATATATATATATATATATATATATATATATATATATATATGTATGTATATATATATATGTATATATATATATATATATATATATATATATATATATATATATCTTAACATACCCCTGGTGCAATTGCTAATAATAAGACAAGCGATGGAACATGCTGTTGGTGATTCCTATGTATTCAATGGCATTGATGTAAACTTTGTAATGATCTCCTGTATTATTTAGTGATATGTGGTATCGGTCTATTGGGTACATTTGTCACGAGCTTCGTAAAGTGGAAAACAAATCCAGAAATGTTTCTTCCGGCCTTGTATACCGACTTTCTGAACCGTTTGATGAACTGAGATTAAATACTCAATAGAATGTAAGTCAATGAAGAACGCATTCTTTTCTTGTAAACAATTGCTGTTTGTATCATTTTAGGCAGAGATTTTGCAAAATAAAATTCAGCTTTGTAAACTGTTAATTTCTGCTTCAATCAATGATTAAAATTTAGCTAACGAAATTCAATTAATTTTCCATCATCAAAACATATAAGCTACTCATTGAATCAACAATTTTGTTTCCATTGAATTGGTATTAATGATTCAAATGAATCAAGTACATGACGGAGGCTGCGGTGGCTTTGCCTTTACTTTGTTATTATTTCTACTTGTGAGATATTTTGCAATTAGCCAAAGTGAAGCAAGAACAATAATGGAAGTTGCTTCCAACGCCATAACTCACCGCCCACGCGCCTGCCAAAAGACGCCTTATGATAGTGTAAGCAAACACCTGGTCAGAACAGATCGGAATCGATAGGAATTTTCAATTTACTTCTTCTCACACGGCATTCTTTGGAATAATTTTCATGTATAGTTTAATGGATTAATGGACGGCAACATCGGTCTTGTTGTAGCGAATTATTCGAGGACACAACAGTCTTGTTGGTCTGTTTTCTTTTGCCGTGTTATAGTTGAACTACCCCTGTGGTGATTGAGAGTTTTGAAAGGCTAGTCTTGTATAGTCTTGCATAAACTATTACGGAACTTTTAAGATTTAATATGTTTATGCATAGTCTTGCTATGAATATTTTTTTATTATGGTTTAAGGCGGTGACATTTTATAAGATAAGATAAGATACAATACACGACAAAGGTTAAGATGTCATCTATGACTTCATAAAATATCAACTAGCAACCTTTTTTTATATTTAAACTTTTATTAGGTTGATAAATATTATAATTTTTTTAAGTTGATTTTGATTCTAAGTTTTTATTAGTATAATAGAAGTTGAGTTTTTTTATTAGAATAAATATTTGTTAAATTTTGACGTTGAAATAATTTGTTGAAAAATAGTTTTATAGTTGGATTGGTTAATTGAGTTTTATATTCAAATTTGTAAAAGTGTAATATTTATTGCATTTGTACAAATATTTATAATATATTGCGAGAGAGGATAGTTCAAATTGTATTTTCTAAAAACTAGCAATCGTTGCAATGGATACGTCAAAGAGGTGTGGGAGGTCAGTTAGGGAATCTTCTAGTATATTTTTTGTATACATTTGTGTAGTATATGTAGTGAATTGGTGTCTTCATCAAACACACACACACACAAACATATTGAACTCTCTCTCTCTCTCTCTCTCTCTCTCTCTCTCTCTCTCTCTCTCTCCTTAATATAAAATATAATATCAAAGTAACTTATTAGTTTTATTTCTCTTAATAATTAAGATGAATATTAAAATCCCATTTCTAAAATTTCCTAAAAGTAATTAAAAATCTAAAAATTAATTGATCCAATTTTGGAAATTTCAACAAATGTTTATAAAGTTTTCATTATCACTAGAATGTTACTATATATGTATAAACGACAAAGAAATATTGAATTTACATAACCTATCTAAATATCGGCCTTTATTTTGTTAATAACATAATGTCATGTCTTTAATGGTACCAAATTGTGCATTGTAATGTAGAAAAATGTTTTGTTTTTAAAACAATGAAATATCAAAATTTGATTACCAAATAGGAAGATGGGTTTCAACCTCATCCAATGGCCTCCCTCTTAATTGGACAACGCACCTTGAAAAGTAGTTGGTAGCCTATAGTTAATGCCAACCTAGACGATAAATCATGTGAGAACAAAATCTCTTACACACAAAAGTCGGGGGAGGTGAACAATGAACGAACAAGGTAAATTTAATTTAGTCTTGCATGCTTAATAAGAAACGCCAGCCATTGATTTAGAATCCGAGGAAGAAAACAATGCCTTCGATGTAAAAATCCAATCATTGTATACATTATTCCTTATATCTCTTTTCTCTTTCTTCTTCATGTTCTATGTCTCCTTCTATATTCCCATTTATATGTTGCCGAGGAAAGAGGAGCAAAGGAAATGATATTTTTATAGTGCACGATACCAACCATCTATTTTCGAGTTTACATATGAGTGACCGCACAATAGTGGGTTACACTTTTTTAGACATGTTATTTTTTGCTGAAATAACACATTTTTAATAAAATATGATGATTTAATCCTTGTAAGGTTCCATTGGAAGGAATTAATTACAAATGGCTAGCTCAAAGTTTTTTAGATAAAAAAAACATTGATCCAACATCTATACTCATCATTCATACCTACAATGGAGTCTCCTTCGCACCTATTAAAATGCTGAAAAAATCACTTCGACTTTATCTTTTGGAAGATCAAATGAATCCATTTAACAAACTGATGAAGGGTGCTCCCCTTAATAACACAAACACATAACATAAATAGAGAAACAACAACAATTTGCAAGAACAAAAAATGGGCTTCTTATTATCTCCACAAATGTGGAATTACAAATTTCAGAATTACAATATGCAAAGCCACATGGGCATTTTCCCTTACAATATTCTATAGGACAAAGCCTCGAATCATTACCCAGATCTACTACCCAAAATTAATCTGAACTCCTCCGAACTACCCTAGACAACACTAAGGGCCTTATATAGGCGATTTTTCACCACCTGGGAAGGTTCCAAAAATTTAACCTCTAAGGCTGATCAAACTTAGAATTATTTTATTTTTCATTTTATTACATCATAGTCGACTCAAAACAACTTTTGAAACCCAAAAAGAAATTTTGAAGGAAACTTATTTTTTGTCATTTCAGGTGGCCCAACTTTCGGAGACCATAAGTCATCACCAGTTGACCCGATTGACTATTATAACCCCATTTTGGAAAGGGTGAAAAGTTCTCTACAACATCTAAACTAAGCACACTTCATTCAACGAAAGTTTTGACCTCATCTGAGGCCTCTAAAGCCTTAAAAATGAGTTTGAAGTTTCTGTACCCTGCTGCCAATACCGAAAATTTTCAATATCTTCAAAACTAGACTTGATCTGACAATGAAACTTTACTGGCAAGCTGATACAACCAAAATGAACCTCTAGGGAAGAAAATAGAACATTCTGAGCTCAAACGGAAAACTTACTAAAAATAGTAAATTTCCAAAAATAGCAGCTCTACACAAGATAGCCCTTATTGAAAAGAAACCAGAATTATTTTTGGGTGATGCAAGATTGCTCTTACACTTAGGATGCTCCTGCATCACAAACCTATCTATTTAGTAAGGTACTACTGAGAAAAATCTTTCCAATGATTATAATGTTAATATATATTAAGTTTATTATGAATTTGTATTTTTAATTTTACTAAACATAGATATTTCACCGTATGTCTACCTCTATGTTTGACGCTTATGGAAAAATAGTAAATGAGAGAAAAAAATTCTAAAAAATATCTATGCCCTAAGAATTGAAGTTCTCTTTCTATAAAAAAAATAAAAAATGAAATTGGACAAATACACGACAAGTTATAAGCTATGTAGTCAAGGTATGTCAAAATTACGGTTTAGTCAACTTCAAACGTTAATTAAATATGCAATAATCATGATAATTTCATCAACCCAATTGCATGCCCTTTGTATGGATATTCGAAAAATAAATTCAAAAGAAGCACATTGATATCTATTTTAGAAAAAAAAAGTTATGCACTATGAAAACAATGTAAGTCTTTGAAAATGATCTTTTTAGCAACATACTAGTTTTTGTGGGAGAAACAAAAAACCATTCAAATAAATTCAAAAATAAAAATTAAAAATATGTTTAGAATCTCGACAAAATCCTAAAAGACTCTAATTTACTTAATCTTTCGATTTCAAATGGTTTAATGACAATATGCATCTGAATCTGAAAGTTTTTTTCAAAATATAGAGTTTAATGTTCGTTCAGGCAAAAATGTGTAACCCACTATGGTGATTCACCCATATGGTGAAAGTAATATAATAATACCTTTGTATTCCTTTCAGAAGGCACCTAGCTATCCTACAAACGAGACCTACATACCCTATCTCCTATGTTATTTGAACTTATGACCTCTCTTTTAAGAGTGTAGATTTTATTAATGACAAGTTAAAACAAAAGAACTTTTAAAATTTTCAAATAAAGAAAAATATTTTCTTTTAAATAACAAATAATAAAATAAGGTCTAAATTATTAGAAGAATTTATATAAAATAATAATATATATCTATTAATTTCACAAATAACACAGTAGATTTTTATGTCTTTACGGAGGCAAAGTTCTTTTTTATTTCCACAAGTAATTTGCAATAGTAAGAGATACAAATCCAAAAAGGATGAAAAAAGGGTTTCATTCAATGTGTAACAATGTGAGTGTCAAATATTAGGAAAACACTGACAAGAAAAAGGCTAGAGATAAAATACAACAGGAACCATAATTGGATAAAAACAATCTTTCCGACTTTGCCTTTAATGGGGAGTAGTTGAAATCTCTATCATTTTCATGTCATACAAGATCCTTCCTCGAATCAAGATCCTTCCACCTACAAAATCAAACACTGCAAAAATCAATTTGTCAATCAATCTCTTCTTCCCCTGTACTTGTTTCTCTATTAATCTCTTCATTTTCTTAGCATTTTGGTGGGAGCACAACAACAAACTTCTCTGCAGTCTCTTCTCCATGAAATCTACTAACTTATCTTAGAGAAAATCTACTCTCTCTTTCTGCACAAAATATTGTCCTCAAATTTAGTAATGTGGTTAAAAGACAATGTAATTTGTAGGCCCTACTTAAAAAATTTCTCTAAATTTCCCTTCTGCTGGTTGTTGTAATTTTATATTTGTGTCGCCAAAATCATTTTTCGAATCACGCGAGGGCATCAAGGAAGAACTGTGTGAAGTTTTTAAATACCTTTATGCCAACATAGATTATATTACTCTTGTGGGACTCCAACATATGATGTGTCATCTTGTTATGGAAAATTTCAGCTCACTTGATCAGTGTACTTTCATTATAGATTAGATATAAGCACCAAGGCATAAACATCAGGATGACTTGAATATCATGTCTATTTTGATATTGCAATTTGTATAAGCATCAAAACATAAACGTCATGATGACCTGAATATGCCTTGCATTACAAACACATCAAATAGTCAAGAGATTATTCTAAATCCAGTGTCAATTGCCCATAATGACCCTTTATCATTCACAACCTTAGGCAAGATCGCATTTCACAGTAGGAGAAAGAACTCACTCAAAAAGATAATAGTTAAATCAAACTTCCTTGAATTTTCTTGGTATTAATGGTCGAGGTATGCATGGCCATCCAATTTGAGATAGAGGCTCTTATAGTCGGACACCATTTCAATCCAGAATTTCCAAAGTTGTTAGATTTTCACATACAAGCAGAAAACAAAATAAAAGATTATGCCCCCATTCAACACTCTCTAAATCCTACAAAGGACATCATCAAAGAGCTCAAAGGTACATAATATGCAAAAAGCTCAATGTGAATCAGTAAGCATACAAGGAGATAAAATCATGTAAAAAAAAGCATAGATTGTTTTTAGTTTGATGTTCGATTGTGTTGTTGTAGATGCAAAATCCTTTCTCGAGAGGAGATAGACTGACTGACTCGGATAAAGCTTCAAAAGACTCTAACTAGACATGACTCATCTAAGATGCATTGGAGACCATCGGATATGACATTGGTTGCCCCCAAGTTTGAACATTGATAGGATACAAACGCTTTAGCTGATTGGTGTACAGATTGAGTTATTGAAACAAGGACATGCAGAAACAAACTGGGAGATATGTACAAACTAAAGCAAGACTAAAAGCTAGGAAAGATCAAGATTGCATTGATAGATGGAGCATTTTGAACAAGTGGCACCCATTTGCCAAGTTTTCACCATCTTGGCAGAGATTCTATTTTTGCTACCAAGGTGCCTATTTCCAAGTTTTCACCAAGGCACTTTTCTTTTTCTCATTTCTTTGTATTTTTCATCTTTCCAATTTTTATTTTATTTTTGATATTTTTTTATTTTTTTGTGAATCATCAAGGTGCCTATTGCTAGGTTTTTACCAAGATGTTTATTTTTTCAGGACTTTTTCAGATTTTTAAGATTTTTTAAGGACATTTTACCATATATTGAATGCCTTAGGCATAGAATTTCTTTAGATGGAGAATGTTGATTGGTTCTTAGAGCTTTTCTCCTTCAGTCATTGAGAGTTGATAGGCACTAGAGCCAAAAGTAGTAGTGATTACAAAGGGACCCAGCCAGTTGAGTTCAAACTTCCCCTTGTGCTCTCTATGTGATTGATTTTTTAGGATTCTCTCTCAAGACTAGATCGCCAACCTGAAATTCTTTGTCTGACTTTCTTGTTGTAACCTCTAGACATTCTTTTCTGATATACTCTAAGATGATCATATCCTATTTGTTTGCGCTCATCTAGTAGTTCAAGTTCTTGCAACCTAGACAATTTGTAGTCATCATCAGTTACTAGACCATGCATTCTAATTCTTAGTGATGGGATCTCAACCTCAATAGGCAGTACTGCTTCAGACCCATAAACTAAAGCGAATGGTGTAGCCCTTTTTGGCATTTTGATACTTGTTCTGTAGGCCCAGAGAGCTGGATTGATCATGAGATGCTAGTCTCTTCCTATTTTATTAACTGTTTGGTGCAATATTTTCAATAGATTCTTGTTAGAAGCCTCTGCTTGTCCATTCCCTTGAGGATAGTAGATACAAGACCAATGTTGTGTAATCTTGAATTTGTCACATAGATCATCTAGGTCTTTATTCTTGAATTGTCCACCATTATCTGTGATGATGGAATGAGGAATCCCATATCTGCATATGATATAGTCCAAGATGAACATAGATATTTGTTTCCTAGTTGCTTGTGTAAAGGGAACTGCTTCTACCCATTTTGTAAAATAATCTGTAGCTATGATTATATGGGTATGTCCATTAGAAGAATGAGGATGTATGGCTCAAATAAGATCAAATGTCCATTGGTGAAAAGGCCATTATGTAGTGAAGGGAATGAGATCTTTCCCTGGAGCATGAATTAAGTTATCATGTACTTGGCACTTTTGACAACTCTTAGCAAACTTGATTGCATCTTTCTCCATTTCAGGCCAATAGTACCTAGCCCTAATAAGCCTTCGAGCTAACATTAAACCATTCAAGTGTGACCCACATATACCCTCATGGAATTCTTTGAGTGCACATTGAGACTCTTCCCATTCTAAACATCTAAGTAGTGTACTATCTAGACCTCGTTTGTACAGATCGTTACCAATGATGACATATCAGGAGGCATTACGGATTAGGTATCTTTTCTCATGGTGATTGAAGGTTTTGGGAATGATTTGGTCTTGGAGAAAGGAGAAAAGATTCTTGTATAGGGATGAATCATGACCTACAACAGTGCAGATCATATGGGTTTTGGATGAGTCATATGCAGGATAAGATAGTTCTTCCACCAGGAACTTGTAGCGTAGCTTGTGTTCAGGCTGCTGCAATAAAGTAGATAGCATTGCCATTGCATCGACAACCTTATTCTCTATTCTAGGTATTTTCTCAAATGTAATAGTTATGAAATATTTCTTTAAATCATCTACCATTCTTTTCTAAGGAATGAGCTTTTCATCTTTCATTTGGTACACATCATTGACTTGATGAATAACAAGTTGGGAATCTCCATGAATGTGTATCGCAGTCACTCTCCACTCAATTGCCATTTTCATGCCATTCAAAAGGGCTTCATATTCAGAAATGTTATTTGTGCAAGGAAACTTGAGTCTAAATTCTTTTGGGATTGAGTATCCTTGAGGAGTGATAAACAATATGCCTACTCTGAATCCATTCTGTGTATAGGAGCCATCAAAGAACAACTGCCATTCTCTAGAAGAAAGAGTCATGATAGAGGAATCTAGGAATTCCACATGCATTGGTGTATTATCAATCATAGGTGCATCTACCAATTGATCAGCAATAACATGACCTTTTATAGCTTTTCTTTCAACATATTCAATGTCAAATTCACTTAAGAGCATAACCCATTTGGCCAATCTACTCATGAGGGCAGCTTTGCTTAGTAGGTACTTTATTGGATCAATCTTAGCTACCAAATGAGTGGTATGAGCTAACATGTAATGTCTTAGTTTCTATGATTCAAATATCAAAGCTAGAAATGCTTTTTCAATCATTGAATAGTTCTATTTATATGCCACCAAAGTTCTACTGATATAATAGATAGCTCTTTCCTTTTTATTCTCATCAAGTTGTGTCAATAATGCCCCCAGTGATGTATCTATTGTGGAGACATACAGGATCAGCGACTTCCCTAGAATGGGAGGCACCAAGATAGGAGGATTTGATAGATATTTCTTGTATGGTTAAAATTGTGTTGATGCATGTTTTATGACTCACCAAACAATAGAACAAAATACTGAGATATATTATCCTCTCTTGAACAAAGTACTACATATGCTAAGATTGCAAAAAGATCATACGATAACTCCAAGGTTCCTCAACTCATGGATATGCTCTGTGTTGATGTGATTTACTGATGATCACAAGGGGCCTTACATTTTTCAATCCTTTATGTCATGATGGATATGGGTACTATCAAAAGATTTTCAACTAAGTACTATTTTTGGGTTTTCACCATATATGCAAAAATGAAAAGGGTTTAGGGTTCAGAGATCCTAATCTAATCCTAAGGGTAATGATAGCCAAGGTAAGTATGATGATTGACAAGTTCCTTAATTACCAAGTCACGCTTTTCCAAGTCAAGCTACAACTACATGTAGACTAGTGCAATCTTCAAAGGTTTGTATGAATGATTGAATTTAAGCACATGGATAAGGTTTTAGGGTAAGTTTGCATGATGATTTAGAATCACTAAAACATCAAAAGTATGAACCATGGGAATTCATCAAAACATCAACATATTCTCCAAAACATTCATTACACTTTAACTATCAAACTTAATCTAATTGAGAGAATAATGAAACCAAGCAAGCATTAAGACACATCAAATAATCACCACACTTCAATGAAAATTTTATTGTCTCAATAGCTCATAAGCAACAATCTCAAAATTCGCTTCTTACAAATGAGAAGAAGAGGCCCTTATATAGGTCCTTGATATCAATGAGTGGCTTGGATCAAAACAATAACCGATGGCCCACATTTTCCCACCTCAGCCCTAACTAGGGTTAGGGCATAGAAAAGGAATCTAAATCAATGCAAAAAACAATCCACTACCATAGTGGGTAATAAATGCCCACTACATGTGCATGCTCAAGAGGAGAGCAAGGTGTCCTAAATGACCACTACATGAATTTCCACTATGCATTAAATGGATCTACCATTGACCTCTACGTTTGAATTCCTAGAATCTACCCAATATGGCCTCCAACTCATCAATGCTGACACTTGGTGCTGATTCCTACCTGAATTCCAATGCCAACACTACTCGCTCTGACCTCTTCAAGCTATCCTCCCATTCTGGCAATAGATCTTGGGCTGCGTGCATGTTGTTTGAGAAGGAAGAGAGGTTGTCAAAATCATCCCTCATGAATGAGTTAAGCCTAAAGAAATCCTCCAACTTCCCCTTCATGTTGTCTATTGTTATTTCCTCAGCTAACCTTTGCAACCAGAATGATGCAATGGTATTGGAGAGCTCCTATCGAATATTCTCAACTATCCCCTTCAATCGAGTTGACTCCCTACTGAAATGTTCAAACATATCCTTTGCTAGAAGAACTGCACAATACCATCAAGAGAAATCATATGCTCCTTCTCCAATGACCTTGCCATCAACCAAGACCTACCTAGGGGTTTCCATCAGCTCCTGCAAGTCATAGACTGCCTCATCCTCATAGATATGCTCATCTTCCCAAGTCTCCTCTATGCAATGAATTCAAGAAAGAATGGCCAATGCCTTATCATGAATTCATACTAACTCTTCGGCATGGACGTAGGACTCATCCTTGATCCCCTTAATCCAAGTCTTTGCACCCTACACAATCCTCCTCATCTCATTGATGGCCTCAACTGACTCAGCTGGAACATCCATTAGTGGAATGAAAGATGGGTCCTCCTCATGAACTAGACAAGGAAACCTATCAATGCATGCACATAAAGCCCTATTCTATTCCTTCATCCTTAGATATTTTTCTTCCAACCTCCTCATCTTATCCTTAACAGCTTTTGTTGAGTCATCAAATTCCTCCATGAATTGTGCTTGAGAGGCCTGACCAAGAGCTACCTTTGTTATGTGATGCTCGTCAGGCGCAATTTGATCCTTGGTCTTGTCGATTGCTGGGGTCTCTATCTACAAAATTTTGGATCCAGACTCTCCTCTAACGACCTTAGTAAATTTCTTGGCCTTTCCCCTTTCTCCTGATTGGTCAATTCAATCAAGAATCTCTTATAACTCAACCACAGTGTCTATTTCCTTCTCTTGGCTTCTCTAAATTCTCTACATGAGCCACTCTGGAACATTTGTATTTCTATCCCTCTGTACTACTAGCTCTTCTTATCCTTGCACTACTCTAGTATCAATCTCCTCAGCTCTAGGACTTTCTGCCATTGCTTCAGGAGCAAGTTCCTCTATCACAGGGATCTCCTCCTCTTCCACTGGGGCCTCTACTTCTACCTCAGGAATTTCTTCCTCAATTATCCTCCTAAAGAAGACACCAAGACTCTCCTCTATTTTCACATCTTGGTCCCTGCTTGTTCTTGGCATGAACCTCTCATTGGCATTAATGCTCAATCTATCTTGTACCAGTCTAGTCATGTGTTACTCTCCTTGTTGTGTTCTTCTTTCACTTGCTTCTCCTACCTACTGGGTGAATGCTCCAATTTCTTGCACACTTGGAGTCTGACTAGGAGAAGATGGCATATCCTCAGACCTTAATCTCTTCTTCTGTGGTTCTTTAACATGAAGATCTAATCTCCTCTTTATATGCACCTCCTGAGCAACACCCTTATCCTTTCTATGGTCTGTACTACCTGCTGGGATGTCTCTTTCTTCTACTCTTCCTCCAGATGGCTGCCTTGGTTGCTCATCTCATAGCTATGGATAACCCATCAACTTGTAGGTCCAATATTCTTTTGACAATCATCCTTTCAATTTTTCGTTCTACCCACCACCTTGTGAAGTCCACAACTAGCCTCGTCAATACATCAAGATCCACGATTTCTTTCCTTTGCCAATTGCAAGGATGGCAAACCTTTTCCTTACTTGGGTTAAAACCTCTCTGGAAAACATTCAGGTCCTCCTCCATCTGATCAAGAACATGGACAATCTTACATGCCCTGATCAGGTCCAAGGGAAATCGGGAGCACATCCTCTTCTTGATCTTATTCTCATCAACTGCATTTTCCCAAAAATCTTCAAGGTGAGCTTTGTGTTGATACATTATCCCTGCCACTACTCTAATCTTATTATATGGGTCAAAATCTATCCTTCCTAGATAGAGTGGTAGATGAAAGAATTTCACCTCATCAGATGACCTCTCAGCTATTGAAAGACAAGGACACACTTTGACTCCATGACTTCCAATGGACAATGGAAACTCTAGTCCTAGCTTCTTCTTCTTCTTCAACACTTTTTCGTAGGCTATCAAATGTTGGGTGACTTCCAACAAGACCATTTTATCAGTAGGGTACCGTGGAAGCTTGAATGGCTGCTCAGAAAATCCTTGCAATCTAATATAGGAGAAAGTGGAAAACTAAATGAACCATGCCTTGAATTCCTCCACTAGCTTCATTGCCTCAGAAGACAATCTCATATGCAATCTCTTCTGCAAGGTTCTCATGATGCGCATTGCAAATGCATCATTAACCTGGGTGTAGTCATCTATGGCACGTAGATGCAACTATGGGTAACAATCATGGACCCTTAACCTTGGACTTCCACTTCTGAGGACTCCCTTGTACCTCAGTCCTTCATACCTTGTATTTTGTGCTAGCATATATATTACATATGAGCTCATGAAGAATTTCTTCGAATGCTCCAGATTCCTCAGCTGCTCATCGAGGTTGTTGCTAATCAACCAAGCCCAATCGATGTGATTGAACTCCTCTACTACCTGTTGAACAAAGTATCACATCCATGTCTCGAATAGCTAAGAGTGGGGTAAGCCAAATATCCTGCTGAGCATCATTATTAGATCACTATATTCATAGTGGAAATCCATCCACACAAGGTCCTTGGGAAACTTAGAGTAGTGGGTTTTATTCCTCCTCATCCATTTGTTGTTGATGATCTCATCAGAATATTGAACTCTTGCCATGTAGACTCTTCACGCCTCCTCCTTTTTCTTCAAGACCAACCTTCAAGATGAAGGGATCCCAAATGCTTCAGTAATGGCTAGAGGAGAGAGATCCGCAATGATATTCCCATCCGAGTCCTTGATTTTTCTATCGCTGGAATGATAATGTCTTGCACATTCCACGATCACCTCAACATGTTGAAAGGTAGAAGGGAATCTAGCCGCAGCTACAATTCCACTATTCACAATCTGGGTAGCCAGGTGTGTCAGGTGATGATCTTTGTATCCAAACATCCTCCTCTGGAACTTGCTCAAATTGAGGCATCCAAGATTCATGTCCTTCACTTCAATCCACTTCGAGACAATCTTGGAGTTCATGTAGAATTCTCTCTATTCATTCTTGATCAGTTGCCTCCTGCTTATGTTGGTTCCTCTAGGCTCAGCCATCTGCAAAATAGAAAGAAAAACCTATAAGAGCACAAAAAGTAGAGAAAAGCACTTCATCCCAAAATTCAAAGATCTGCCAAAATTTCTCCGTCTTGCCCAAAATTCAATTTTCTCCCTCCTCATGGAGATTTTTTTACCTATTATCAACTTATTGAAGAAAGTTTGAAAATCTCACAAACTTCTTCACACTTCCCTAGAAATAATCTTTCTCTCTCTTCTCAACAATTCTCTCTCGATCTGTGTGAGAATGGAATGAACAAAGCCCTTTCTTATAGCCTCTCAAAACTTGAAAAGTTGCTTTAAAGACTGTAGGTTAAAATTAGGTAGCTGCCCCATTTTAACACAAGTTTCCATTTTTTTGAAAAGATTCCTTGCCACTTGTTTGTGTTTTTCTCCTGCTTTTTGGAATCTGCCAATTTGAGCATTTTTTCTTCATGAAGAAGTCTTCCTTTTCCCCAATTTTTTTTTTTTTTTTTTTTTTATAAAATTTTTTTGGAGAGGTTCATTAATTAAATATTAATAAAATCAATATTTAACCAATTTGAATTTTAAAACATAAAATCAAGAAAAAATCCTTTTAAAGCAATTTCTAATTTTGAATCTTCTTTCTATAATTGCTTTTTTATGTTTTATCAATTTCCTTTTTTGTTTTAATTAAATATTGATAAAATCAATATTAATTAATTTTCAATTTAAAATCCATATTAATTTCCTTCACACCCTTTATTTCAAATTTTTTAATTTTTTAAAGATTAATTAATCAAATATTAATAAAAATTAATATTCAATCAATTTTAAATTTGAAACCCAAAAAACCAAAAAAACTTTATTGCTTCGAACTCGGGTGTGTGCTAGATTTAGCCTCAATAATTCACTCTAGTATCGACTAGTTTCACGCCGAAGATGAGGAGAAGTTGGGATTTTGGGCTTGTCATGGATTTCATACTTAGGACTCATTCCGTGAGCGACTCTCATTTGCATTTCCACTATCTTCAAAATGGGAATTTTAGTGTGTGAAGGAATTTGTCGGTAGGACTCATTCTGTGAGTGCCTGCAATATGTGCTCCAAGAAAAGGGGAGCGAGATTCCTAGCGAGTGAGGGATTCTTTCCTCAAGCACACATTGCTTCACCTCATGCAACATGCACTCCTAAAAGGTTGTAGTCAGGATTTGGACTGGGTAGCGGAATTTGTGCTCAGGACTCATTCCGTGAGTGCATGCAATATGCACTCCAAGAAAAGGGGAGTAGGATTTTGGGTGTGCCGGACTTTTTTCTCAACACTCAATCTGCTATGTCCTTGAAAATGTGCCTCCAAATTCTCTAGAGTGGGATTTAGAGATGGTTATGGATTTTTCATTGCCAAGGAGTCTGTTGACTCTATTGAAATATTCTCCTTGCATGTCGGGGTATGTAGTTTCTTTTTCATGCACTTTTCTCACCTGTCATAACTTCCTTATGTTATCTAGATGCTCCATGATATTCCCTTTCCTTCATGCGAGATCCAAGGTAGGCTTTTTAGTGATCTTGCAATCACCATGAGTAGGAAATAGGGGAACTATAGAGGCTTTTGTAGGAGCAAATGAGACTTGGAAACAAAAGGCCCAAACTAGAAAGGAGAGAAAGGGGGAATCCCATCATTGATGGGGAAATGTGTGGAGAAGAGGCCACAACATCTGGTGACTCCATGGGCAAAATGTTGAAAACATTTCAAGGATAAAAATTTACTTTGAACTTAGATTCCTTGGTTAATAGACTTATGCTATCACGAAGAGAGAAAACATAAACTTCAAAGGGAAGGAGAATCATATATTGGATTAAGACACTATCATCCTTGAATTGCTTGTGTGTGTGCAAATGCATTAAGTTCCACTCAAAAAGACCAATCAGAAACCCTAAGATTGGCCATGGAAAGCTATATATTCTTCTTAACTCCAAAAGCATCCTAGACATTGCCCCACTGCCAGTCAGGTGTCCATAGCCCCGACGAAGTTGTCATTGTAAAACCAATAGAGATTTCTCCATTTCTAGTGAATTATTCTTTCGAACACCTATGGAGATTTTCGTGTACCCCTAAAAGACAATTGTTTCATCTTTTCTTCTATTTTCTCTTTTATCCTTTTCAATTGATAATTCATTTCTTTCTTTTCTTTTGGCTTGTGAGCAGTGAAGCTCGCTATGGGTTTAGGAATTATAGTGGTGCTAAAGCAAGATTTCAAAATTTTCACAAGCCATGACCTCTTCTAAAGAAACTAAGATGGACTCAGAGAAATAGTTAGGTGTGAAAAAAATAGCAATCTCAGAGTTCAAGTGTCAAGATACAATGCATGATCAGCCCCCGAGTCAAGTCTGTGTTCCAACCTAATGATGAACATAGGAAAGATAACCTTAGTTTCCAAGGATCTTCATAAACAATTATCCATGAAATGAGATAAAAAAGACTTAGTGGAATCTTCAAATGAAGTTTGAAATCACACAACACCCCCCAACACAAATGGGAACACCCAAACCTCTAGGCCACCTGGCAAAACCAAAACTGAAACTCAAAACAAAAAGAAAACCAAAACTGCCTAAGCAATCTAGGCTCAGGGGAGACAAAACCCTAAACTAACAACCGAACTACAAGAAAACTAAAACAACCTAAACTACAGAAAGCCAAAATCCCACCAATGGGAAAGAAATGACAGGAAAGAAAACAGGGGAAGAAAACCAAAATAACCTCTAAACTAAAAGCAAACCAACTAAAGAGTGAAGAAAAAAGGGAAACCAAAATGAAGGAAAGGAAGGGAAACCTAGACTAACTATGTACATGCTAGGCTTCCAGAAGGAAACCTAAGGGAAAAAATAATGCTTGAGGAATTTCCCATTGATAGGCAACGGGACCTCCTTTCCTATTAGAGTTCTCAGCTTGAATGCATTATCTCCCAGTATCTTAGAAATTTGAAAAGGCCCCATCCATAAATTGTCAAACTTTTCATGATCGCCTCTCTTTTCATGGGCCTTATCCCAACAGAGTACCAAATCTGAAATTCAAAAATCCTTAACTCTAGCCATTCTCTTGAACCACCTTTTTACCACAACTTGATGTTTTGCAAACTTCTCCAGTGCCTGATCTTTTTTCTCTTCCAGGAGTACTAACTATGTCAATCATGTGCATGCTAGGTCCTCACCTTCCATGTATTCCTACATAAACTATAATGTTGGGATCCTCAGCTAAATGCGAAAAATTGGATCTTGTCCATAAACCAAATGATAGGGAGATGTCCCTATAGAGCTCTTGATTCTTATTCTATTTGCCCAAAGTACAAATCTCAACTACATATGCCAGTCTCTGGGATTTTTGTCCAATAACTTCTTGATAGCACTTAGCAAATTCTTTTTTGTTGACTCAGCTAACCCATTCCCTTGTGGATAGTAATTTGATGAGAACTTCTAGGTGATTCCATAATCAAATGCCCAGTTTGAAAACTTCAAAGATTTAAATGCAGTACCATTGTCGCATAAAAGAGCATGTGGACATCTGAATCTCGTGACAATATTTTCTTCAAGAAATTTGATGACAACTTTTTTCATGCAATTATTTAGTGCTTGAGCCTCCGACCAGTGAGTGAAATAATCAGTAGCAGCCAGGATGTACCTATGTTTCCTTGAAGAAGGTGGATTAATTGGACCGATAAATGTTAGAAAGTAAAGATCCCCAAGATAACTGAGAGGGGGGGGTGAATCAGTTATCTGATAATTTATCCATTCAACAACTTTAAACAATATAATCAATGTACTGATCAACCATAAAAAGATAATCATACACAATTGCACAATAACATAAGATATGTTAACTAGGGAACCTCTTGAAAAGAGTAAACCCCGGTGGGAATGATGCCCACAAAATGATGCACTAATATGAAAGTTCCTTGTTAGAGGATGGACCATGTTAGGAGTCTTATGAAATACATTTAGTACATATAAATCCCAGTTAGGAGATTTTGAATCCCTGTTAAAATATTCTAACCCGGTTAAGAGTTTATGGAAGACAGAAGGACCCACTGCCCAAATAGCTTCAAGGCAAGACCTCTGAACCCACTGTCCAAAAGATCTTAGAATTATTCAATAGAATAATATGAAATATATTACCTCCTTCACACTGTGCCAAAACTGCACTCTCTGCTACACAAGATCACAATTCCAGATCTCTGTAATCACAAGTCTTCCTTCATCACTAAATTAGCTCTTTTCTTCACTTCATGCATATATTCGCATCTCACTCTTCATAGTACACATTACAATAAGGAAAAAATTCCTTCTTATATACCAAACTCAAATAATTACAAATGAGTCAGTCCTCAATTACAAAATAATAAATTCTACACGCTGCACACATAATTCACATAAAACTGTCGACTTCCAGTTACTGTAACTTTCTCCAAACATATCCTCAAAGTTTGTGCTATGAACCACATCATCATTAATGAGTCTCCAACATCCCTTTAACTACATGCAAAATTAGATTCCATCCCAGCTAAGAGATATCCTCTGATTTGCGAGCATCGCTACACAGAAACACTATCTAAACACTACTTTCACCAAAATGCTCATAACTCTTACAAATGAATGAATTTTTTTTTGCGTTGTTAACCACATGTTAATAAAATAGAAAAGAACATACCATCAACTGTGCAAAATCCAATCTGCAATAAAACATGTGTGCAAAACAAAATTGTACCTGCTTTCCTGCTAATATCCAGAATATCACTGTGTTGACATCAATGACAATCCAAGTCATGAATGCAACAACAACTGCTATAGAATGACTGCCAAAACACTTTGCATTCATTCCTAACAATCTCCCCCATTGGCATTGATGGCAACATAGATGAAAAACATCCAATGTTCAAAAAATCCAATATTGCAACATCACTGCAAAATATCAAATCAAATCTTGCTTTGTTTTCCTATTCAGCTCTCTCATACAATCCATAGTGTTTTTCATGTATATCTCTCCCCCATTGACATCAATGATAGAAATTCTATCACTAAGTCAACAACAACTTAATGTTAAAAGACACTTTTCAGAAAAATACAATAACAAGAGTCCTCATGACTCAGCTCATAAACTCCCCCATAGAGGAAGTTCCAACATCCAATCTAGAAGAAAGATAGGGCTCATATACCACTGGACAGATGCAATCATCTGCATCAATTCTCAAAAATAGGTTGGGGCATAACCCCAAGCATACCTCTCAGATACACAAATGTATCCTTAGGTAAAGGCTTTGTAAATATATCTGCTATCTGCTCCTTTGTACTTATGTACTCCAATCTTACTTCTTTTTCTGCAACTTTCTCTCTTACAACATGATACTTGATCTCAATATGTTTAGTCTTAGAATGTAAAACAAGATTTTTTGTCATACTCACTGTACTGGTGTTATCACAATTTATAACAACAGGCTCATACAACTTTATTCCAATATCTTTCAACATCTGCTTCATCCAAATAATCTGATTACAATTATTTGCTGCTGCAACATATTCTTCTTCTACTGTGCTTTGTGAACTACAATTCTACTTCTTACTTAGCCAAGAGACCAATTTACCTCCAAGAAAAAAGGCTCCACCACTGGTGCTTTTCTTGTCATCAATGTTGCCTCCCCAATCTGCATCAGTATAGGCACATAAAGTAAAATCATCAGAATTCTCATACCATAATCCATAATCCATTGTTCCTTTCAGATATCTCAGTATCATCTTTACTACTACATAATGTGATTCTCTAGGTTCTACTTGAAATCTTGCTAGAATCCCCACTGAATGTGCTATATCAGGTCTTGTATGTGTCAAGTATTGCAATCCTCCAATCATAGATCTGTACTTTTTCTTCTCAACTACTGGTGTCTCATCTTTGCTAGATAACTTATGTCTAGTTACCATAGGTGTTCCAATAGGTTTAGAATCTTCCATTCAAAATCTTTTCAATAATTTATTTAAATACTTAGTCTGACTTACAAATATACCTTCCTTGCTTTGTGTTATCTGTAATCCCAAAAAATATTTCATTTCTCCAATCATGCTCATCTCAAATTCAGTCTTCATTTCATCTGCAAATTTGTCACTAGCTTCATCTTCTCCTCCAAAGATAATATCATCAACAAATATAACTATAACCAACAAACCATTCTCAATTTCTTTTGTGTATAAGTTACTATCTTTTTTTCCTTTTATAAATCCCAATTTCAATAAATACTTATCCAATCTTGCATACCAGGTTCTAGGTGCTTGTTTTAATCCATATAAAGCTTTCTTTAACTTACATACCATATCTCCTTCTTGTGTCAAAGGAAAACCTTTAGGCTGCTCAATGTAGACTTCTTCTTCCAATTCACCATTCAAAATTGCTGACTTCACATCCATCTAATACACTCTGAATTTCTTGTAAGTTGCATATGCTAGAAACATTCTCACTGCTTCAAGTCTGGCCACAGGTGCAAAATTTTCTTCATAGTCAATTCCTTCTTGTTGTGAATATCCTTTACATACCAATCTTGCTTTGTTTCTTATCACTTCTCCTTGTTCATTCATCTTGTTTCTGAATACCCACTTTGTTCCAATCACATTCTTGTCTTCAGGTCTAGGGACCAATTCCCATGTCTTGTTTTTTTCAATCTGCTCTAGTTCTTCTTTTATAGCATTGATCCAATGTTCATCTTCACAAGCTTCATTAGTAGTCTTAGGTTCAATTTGAGAAATCAAACATAAATGTACCTTATTTCGAGTAAAAAATCCTCTATCTAAACTTCCAATAACTTGCTCAATAGGGTGATGTCTTGAAGTATACCTGTTAGGTGTCATAGTTACTAATCTTGTTCTGACTGTAGATTCTTCTCTACTTTCTTCTCTATTTTCTTCTCTATTTTCTTCTCTATTTTCTTCTCTGTCTTCTTCAGCATGACTTTCATTTAGCAAATCACTATTAGTTTCAAAAAATAATTCTTCATTTTCAATGTTAGGCTGAGGTTGTGCTTCTCCATCAGATTCACAATCAAGCATTCTTTCTTGAATTTTAAACTTCTCATCAACTTTTACATTTGCACTTTCAACAATAGTCTTAGTTCTTTTGTTATAACATCTATATGCTTTGCTTTTTAAAGAATATCCAAGAAATATTCCTTCATCACTTCTAGGATCAAACTTTCCTATATCATCATCTCTCTTTATATAACATTTACTTCCAAAAATTCTAAAATACTTAATTGAGGGTGTATGTCCAAACCATAATTCATAAGGTGTCTTATTTGTATCTTCTCTGATTTGTACTCTGTTCATAGTGTATACTACTGTGTTCACTGCTTCTCTCCAAAAAGTTTTAGCCAAATCATTTTCAAACAACATAGCTCTTGCTACTTCAGTTATTGACCTGTTCCTTCTTTCTACAATACCATTTTGTTCTGGTGTTCTAGGGGTTGAAAGTTGTCTCTTAATACCATTCATTTCACAAAAGGTGTTAAACTCTCTAGATGTAAATTCACCACCTCTATCAGATCTTAGACACTTAATCTTCATTCTAGATTTATTCTCAATTTTTCTTTTCATGATCTTAAATTTATCAAATGCTTTAGATTTTTCTTTCAAAAATGCAATCCACATCATTCTTGTAAAATCATCAACAAGAATCATAAAATACCTTTCACCATAGAATCCTCTAGTCCTAGTAGGACCACTCAAGTCTGTATGAACAATCTCCAACTTCTCTGCCGATGTGAACTTCTTGTTGGGAAATGAACTCCTTTTCTTCTTTTTGATCATACAGTCTTTGCAAATCATGTTAGTAGGTTTCATAATTCTAGATAAATCTCTTACCGCAAGTGTAGTTCTCACCTTGACAATATTATCAAACTTTATATGACAAAACCTTTTATGCCTTAACCAACTATCATCAATCCTAGTTATCAAACATGTCATCTCAATAGGATTCAACTGAAATACATTACCTCTGGTTCTAGATCCTTTTTCAATCAGATTTCCATCTTTATCTTTTATCACACAAGTTTTCTCAGAAAACCAAACTTGATAATCCTTATCAGCCAATTGTCCAATGCTTAGTAGATTATGTCTTAGTCCATCAACAAAGTAAACATCATCAGTGTTAGTCTTTCCATCAAGAGTAATAGATCCTATACCCTTAATCAAACAAGGTGCATTTTTACCAACCCTAACAATTCCTCCATCATAATTATCTAGCTTAACAAACTTTCTTTTATCTCCAGTCATATGATGTGAACAACCACTGTCTATAATCCAATCAAATTTCTTTTCAACTTGTGAAACTAATGCTTTTTCTACCCTTTTATCAGATTCAGAACTTTCTTCTTTAATTGCTACAAATCCTATTTCCTCAAAGTTATCATTATCACTATCACTTAAATGTTTTTCAATTCCTGCTTCAAAATCTTCATCATTTGCATAATAACATTCTTTAGATCTCCTAGGTTTAAAGTTGCTTCTATACTTCTTAACTCTTTTAGGACATTTAGATGCAAAATGACCATATTCTTGACAAGTCCAACATTTAAAGATTTTCTTACCATCTGGTTCTCTTTTTACAAGTAATGCAATACCTTCTTCAATCTTCTTATCTTCCTTAGATCTGCTACTGCTTGCATAATCTCCATTCACACTAGTACTTCTTGTAGGTCTGATGCTAAGAGCACTGAATGCTATTTCCATTCTAGGTAGCTCTCCTAATAATCTCAAGTTCATCTTTGTTGTTTCTAATCTTCCAAGAAGAGTCTCTCTTGAACAGTTCGATGTACAAGGTATCACTTGTTCAATCATCTGCGTTGTCTGCTTGAATACTGGTGTCAAAGTTCTCAAAATTTTCCATATCATTTCATTCTCTGTCTTATCACCTCCACAAGACTTTATTCCTGTCACAATCTTAGACATCCTACCAATATAGCTTCTAATAGATTCATCTTCCATCATTCTGATATCTTCAAATGCACAAATCCAATTATGTAATCTAGCCTTCTTTGCATGTTCATCACCTTCAAAAGTAGAATTTGAAGCTTTCCAAATTGCATGAGATGTTTTCAAACATCTTACTTGACTATATTCATTCTTCGGTAGTGCTGATAAAAGTGCTTCTCTTGCAAGTATGTTACACATGAATAGATCTAGTTCATCTTTAGTTCCTGCCTCTAGATTGTCTTCCTCAATGATAGTCTTCTCATTCTTTGTAATCAACCAATAACTTGGTCCTAAACACAATAGATGTGTCTTCATCTTTTCTTTCTAGCTATCAAAATTTTCTCCATCAAACTTAGGGCTTTCTAGTCTGAAATTCACCATGGATCTCCTTAAGTTGTTAAACTTTTCTTTCAAGGATCTGCCACTCTGATACCAATTGTTAGAAAGTAAAGATCCCCAAGATAACTGAGAGGGGGGGGGTGAATCAGTTATCTAATAATTTATCCATTCAATAGCTTTAAACAATATAATCAATGTACTGATCAACCATAGAAAGATAATCATACACAATTGCACAATAACACAAGATATGTTAACTAGGGAACCTCTTGAAAAGAGTAAACCCCGGTGGGAATGATGCCCACAAAATGATGCACTAATATGAAAGTTATTTGTTAGAGGATAGACCCTATTAGGAGTCTTATGAAATACATTCAGTACATATAAATCCCTATTAGGAGATTTTGAATCCCTGTTAAAAGATTCTAACCCGGTTAAGAGTTTATGGAAGACAGAAGGACCCACTGCCCAAACAGCTTCAAGGCAAGATCTCTAAACCCACTGTCCAAAAGATCTTAGAATTATTCAATAGAATAATATGAAATATATTACCTCCTTCACACTATGCCAAAACTACACTCTCTCCTACACAAGATCACAATTCCAGATCTTTGTACTCACAAGTCTTCCTTCATCACTGAATTAGCTCTTTTCTTCACTTCATGCATATATTCGCATCTCACTCTTCATAGTACACATTAAAATAAGGAAAAAATTCCTTCTTATATACCAAACTCAAATAATTACAAATGAGTCGGTCCTCAATTACAAAATAATAAATTCTACACGCTACACACAGAATTCACATAAAACTGTCGGCTTCCAGTTACAGTAACTTTCTCCAAACATATCCTCAAAGTTTGTGCTATGAACCACATCATCATTAATGAGTCTCCAACATCCCTTTAACTATATGAAATCAGATTCCATCCCAGCTAAGAGATATCCTCCGATTTCCAAACATCGCTACACAGAAACACTGTCTAAACACTACTTTTACCAAAATGCTCATAACTCTTACAAATGAATGAATTTATTTTTGCAATATTAACCATAGGTTAATAACACACCAAACAACATACCATCAACTATGCAAAATCAAATCTACAATAAAACATGTGCGCAAAACAAAACTATACCTACTTTCCTGCTAATATCCAGAATATCACTATGTTGACATCATTGACAATCCAAGTCATGAATGCAACAACAACTGCTATAGAATGACTGCCAAAACACTTTGCATTCATTCCTAACAATAAATTCTAATCCCCACTTTTGCAAAAGGTCTTACTTCAATAATAGGTTGCAAAGGCATTGTAGGATTTCTCTCATGTGTTGTCGGCACTTGACAAGTGTGATAGGTTTTTACATGTTCGTAGGCATCTTTAAATAATGTGGGCCAATAATATCCTACTCTTGAAATTTGGTGGGCCATAAAGAGACTATTTCCATGACTGGTCCCATACTTGCTATGAAAATGATCTAGGATATGCTTTGCTTCTTCTTTTTCAACACATCTCAAATAGATTCCATCATGATTCTTTCTATATAGAACTGCTCCTTGAAGCATAAATTGTTGACTCTTCATTCTCAAGGCACACTTTTGGACAAAATTTAGGTGTGTAGGAGACTTGTGATTCAGGAGGTAGTAAACAATGTCATCATACCATTCATCTGGGGATACTTCTTCCATCACATATACTTGCTAAACCAATCCGGAACCAGTCACTGCAATTGTTTGTGTGAGAGCTTTTCCTCGAACTAGCTTCATAGGTTGTATCTCCATGTAATATTCTTGAATGATAGACATCCATTTTCCTCTTCTTTCTCCCAATTCTTTTTTTCATTAATAGTGTCTTCACTGCCGCATCTGGAACAATTGCATAAACCTTTCTTCTCAAAATATAATGTTGAAATTTCTTGATTGCCTTCACCAACGCATAGGCTTGCTTCTCTATGTTTGGATATTTCAATTTTGTGTCCTTCAATGGAGAGCTCATAAAGGCAATAGGATGCTCATATTTCTCCTCCATCTTTTGAGTAAGGATAGTTGCACAGGTATGCTCTGATGCAGATGAGTAGATGTAGAATGGCCTAGTGTAATCTAGACTGATCAAAACAGGAGCATCCACAATTGCTTTCTTTATCTCCTCGAAAGCCCTTTTTGCTGCAGGTGTACAATCTATCTTTGCACCTTTCTTCAACATGGCATTTAGTGGCCTGACTATTTCTGCAAATCTTGATATGAACTTCCTTACGAAGTTAATTTTTCCAAAGAATGACTTTAACTCTTTCTAACTAGCTAGCAGCCCCAACTTTGAAATTACTTCGATGCGCTCAGGATTGATTGAGATTCCACGCTCTGAAATCACATGTCCCAATAATTTTCCCTCTATAACTATGAACATGCAATTCTTTGGTTTCAATGAAATTCCATATCTCCTACATCTCTAAAATATTCTCTTTAAATCAGTCATATGATATTCTCTGCATCGAGAAAATACAGTGAGATCATCCATGCATATAATGATACATTTACCGACCAAATCCTTGAAAGCATAGTCCATGGCTCTCTAAAAAGTGGCTCGGACGTTAATCAAACCAAAGGGAATTCTCCTATATGAAAATGTGCCCCACTTACTGGTGAATGCAGTTTTAAGTCTGTCTTCTTCTTCTACCATCACCTGGTTATACCCAAAATAACCATCTAAAAATGACATCATTTGGGATCCATTCACAACTTGTATAACCTCATTTAGTGATGGTACTGGATAGTTGTCCTTTTCTAAAGCTCTATTAAGATTGTAGAAATCCACACGCAATCTTATTTCTCCACTCTTTTTTCTAACAAGAACCAAGTTGATGACCCACGTCAAGTGTCTGACTGGAAAAATTATTCTAGCAGAAAGCAATTTCTTTACTTCTTGATGGATTAGTGGCTCTAACAAGGGATTTATTGGTCTTTGCCTTTTTCGGAATGGTTTACTATTTGGATTCAGTGGGATTGTTTGTGTAATGAGGGACATATCATAAGTTTTCAAATCTTCATATCCCCATGAAATCACATCTGGGAATTCCCTCATAAGCTTTAGAATATCCTCCTTTTCCCGAGGAGTACAAACTTTACCAATACAAACATTCTTGACATTTTTTTTAGTTCCTAAGTTCACTTTTCCACATTCCCCTCCTTTAGTTGTCTGATACTTTAGGGCACTCAATCTATCTGAATCAAAAATTCTTTCTAGATCAATCATCCCCTTAGGAATAGTATTTGTCTTCAAATTCATAATCTCATCTATTTCAAAATGAGCTTGTTGTGGTTCTCCCTCATCGATGACTTGTGCTTCAAAGACCCTTGAACTTGTCAAGAAATCAAGGATATGCTTATCATCTTCAAATACTTGGAAGTTTGTTATGTTGTCTAGAACAGATGGCACCGAAGTCAATTCAACTATGAGCTTCTTTGCACAATCCATGGCTAATGGTTCCAAAGAACTTGTAGAGCATTTGCTACTAGATTGCATGTCTGATTTATTCTTTTAATGTTGAAGGCATCCAAGCTTTCAATTAAATCCCAAACTCTGTTGCGATAATGACCCAATCTTTTCTCATGAAATGCATATTGTTTTTGAACTTGTCCTACTACTATGTCTGAATCTCCATGCATGTACAAGATCTTGGCACCTTTTTGGATGGCGAGGAGCAAACCAATAACCAATGATTCATACTTAGCCACATTATTTGTGCAAGGAAACTATAATCTATGTGCTACAAGATAGGCTTCCCCTATTGGGTTAACAAGTTCAACACCGACTCCACTTCCTTTATTTGATTTTGACCCATCATATGATAGAGTCCAAACTTGATCATTGACTTGAGTACTAGAAGGTTCACCCTCTGATTTCTTGACTTGTTTCTCAAGTTCTTGTTTAGAAAAATTCTTCTCATCTTTTTTAACTTCTTTATATTGTGATTCTGAGGTCACTACTTGACTTGGGTATTCTACATTGACAACTTCAAAGTTTCATGCCACTGATACTTGTGGGACCATCTTTGAAACTTGTGCAACTATAGCTTTACACATTGTGCATGATATTTCAGAATGAAAAGCATTATGTATTCGGCACCAATTAGGAAGTAACTGATTCTGAATATGAGCATCTTTTCCCAACTCAACTTCTTTCTTAACACTTTTCAAGACAAAATTCTTGAAATTTTCAAACATTCCTTCTATGATTGATGATTCCAAATTATCATCAGTTGGTGCCTTTGCAAACTTGGGCATCATGTTCGGGCATCCTCCTTGGTTGTAACCTTGTAACATCCTAATTTCCCTAGTTCTAGGTGCATAAGAGCCCAAACTTGTTTCCATGAATAGGATCTGATTATCTTCTCCATATTCGGTTATCAATAATCAGAGCCTTGGTGTGCTCTCAATCCTTATCTGATTTGGGATTCCTCTCCATGGAAGCCACATGTGTGAGAAATCAGTCGCTATGTATCCATTCAATTTCCTTGCCCAATCTCTACTTAAAAGCATTCCATATCCTTCTGGAATGTCCACAACTGATATGTCGATACAACTCTGAACTCGTGGATCTGAAGCTAATTGCATATGAATATTATTTAGTTCTCCTACAACTGGAACTTATGTTTTATCTAATTGAGTCACCTTCTTATCTATTTGCAATGGGACTAATCCCAATTTTCTACATATGTCAAGAGGCATTACATTACTTGATGCTCTAGAGTCAATTAGATAGTTGTGCAACATTTTTCCAAAATTTCAGACTGACACAAGGAAAGGGGCAGACTCTTCTTTTCCTTGGTAGAAAACCATACATTTTTGTGTTCTAGGGTTGAATTCCTCATTGTTCATATTCTACTAGGTGTTGCTCCCATTCTTAATAGTACTTGTTCATTCTATGAGAGTGGTGAGATCTCTCATTGTTTCTTCTCCTTGAAATGAAGGATCATTTTGTGAGAATCCTTCCTCAGAATAGTTTTGCACCATCCCAATGAAGCTTGAACTTTGTGAGACATCAGGTGCACTTGATTTTACATCAACAACATTCATGTTTTGTGCAAAACTAGATTGATGATTGTTAGGGGGACCTCTGGGTGGGTATGAAGCATTTTGCAAGATGATCTTTAGAGGTGCATCATTCAAACTTCCCAACAATGTATCCCTTATCTTAGTCATTTTAATTAGTTCATACAGTGGTAGACTTACTTTTATCTTCTTGAATTCTTCCAGTATGCAAGAGCTTAGCCTCTTGAATTCCTCCCTAGGGAGATTTTCTTTCTGCCCTTATTCTTGATTTTTCTTTTGTCCTCCATTCTATGTAGTAGAATACGTCACAGGTTGCCCTTTTTGATTTTGTGGGGCATTGGTCACAACAGACTAGCCTCTTTCTCCTTGTACACTACTCAGTTGTTGATACTCAAATGAATCCCTAAGAGGACTTGGAGTATTACTGGCATTGGGATGTGGAGGAGTTGTAAAGTTGTTTAGAGGAGTTGACGTTGTTAATGGCTCATGATTTCTATAATTTCTATAATAAGTCCTAATTCGAGCATTTCTAGATGTCTGTTGAAAAGCTTGAACTTCACTTACTCCCTCCACTAGGACACTATTGTAAAGTGGAGGGAAAATATATCCGTCTCTCTGCAGTGGCTCATTTGGGGACACCGGTGGAGGTTAATTCTTAGGTGGAACTTGATATCATGGTGCCTCCATGGGACCATTTGCTGATGCAAGTGGGAATTTCTAATTATTTTTTATAGGCATGTAATCATGAGAATCAAGAGGTGGAAACTTGAAATCATCAAAGACTAACGCCTGGTCATATCTAGGAGCAGGCACTATCTCATAGCTTGTAGGTGGAGGATTTTCAAGTGCAGTAGTGTTTCTTACTTCTCCTTTGAAGATATGAGCTGCTCTTTGAAACTCTTAGCATTATAACTTAGAATGTTGATTAGTTTCATATAGTCTACACCATCCGGACAATGCTACTTCTGCTAGGAAAACTTTGTCAGTAGGTCAGATTTCAGAAGCTAGTGGATTGTCCAATGGTGAAGGAACTCTGCCATTGTTTGGATTTATATTCCATGACCTTTTATGGTACCCTTGATTGTTATTTTGATGCCCAAAACTATTTTCTTGATAACTTTGATTGTTGTTCTAGTATCCTTGATTGTTATATTGATGATTCTCATAGTGAGCTGGAGGATTTCCTTGATGAGACTGATAATTCCTTTGAGAATTTTGTAATTGATTGTTCTAATTTCTGAGGTAAGTAACCTCAATAGAAAACTTCTTAACTTTTTCTATTAAGTCTTTCATTTCATCCCGTTCTTCCTAAGTCCTTATGGAAGTGGTCATATTCTAAAGATAGATCAGTTGTACAGGTGCTGCGTGAGAAATTGGAGCTCCCAGATGCGACACTAGCTGATTAGAAGGAGCAGGAATAGGATTGAAAGTAGTGGCATAGTTCAACATCCCTTGATTCAATGTATTAACATTTCTGAAATAACCAGGTGCTCCAACAATAGTTGCTGGTGACTGTAAACTAATCTTCTCAGCCTCAGCATATGCTTGAATTAAATTGGTAGGGGCCGAATGGGTCTTCTAGACAAATATGGAAGTGAAACAATCCAGGGCTGCATAGTAAATAGGCCTTGCGGCATCATCATTTATGTGGAAAGGATCACACAACTAAGAATAGGCCTTCTAAAATCTATTGTTGAAGGCACTGATAGGTTCACGCTCTTGTCTTCTTATTTCAATGAATTGCCTATACAATTTAGCAGGGGTGATAGGCAATCTAAACTTCCCCAACAATGCCTCCTTCAACTCTTGCCATGTTTGGATTGATTTCATGGGTAAATTAATATACCAATAAAATGCTTCTTCCCCTAATGAATATGGGAACAATCAGCATGCCACGTCTTCATCTTGAATATTTTTGTTCTATAGAGCATCTTCAAAAATCTTCACATGTTCATCAACAGTGCAGTTGACATCATTCACAAAGAACTTAGAGCAGAAATGCACAAGATTCTTTGGCATATGATTGTAAGCAGAAAATGTTGCAAGAGGCGATGCATTCTGAGGGCTCCATTTTTGTGCCATTGTTGGAACTTGTTGTTGGGTAGCTGGAGATACAACGGCTTGTATAGGTATTTATACTATCAACTGTTGAATTTGTGTACCTCCTTGTTGAAATCCTTGAGTGGTCCCTCATGTCCGACAATGTTGAGGTGGAGTTTGAAATTGTCTCGTAAGATCAGTTACACTTGGTGAGTTCTAACTTTTAAATGATTCTTTCTTGCCTTGCCTAGGCTTTGGATCAAAATTTAGTTCTTCTAGTTCTTTTTCTCCCAGAGTGGATCTCAAGATTCTTCAGTGCACCTCAGGTGAGAATGAATTAATGTGCTCTAGTATGTGAAATCTACTTTAATTCCTTCTTACAGGTGTTGGAGGTTGTTGATCCCTCTAAATGATCAATGCTCTTTGAACAACCACATCAATTCTTTGAGCCTTATCTTCCTCTTCTTCTAACACAAAGCTCACTCACATATATTTAGCTGCACTTCTCTTAACTTTCCAAGTGAGTGAGTACAATCCAGTGATGATATCATCTTGGTCATCGCCAAATCCAAGATTAGGTTGTAAAACTGGTATGATGTCTCTATGCGGAAGCACCATATCAATTCATGGTATTCAAAATTATGTCTTGCAGTACAAGCCCTCCTTCTGGCACCAATTTCTATTGATGCGTGTTTTATGACTCACCAAATAGTAGAACAAAATACTGAGATATATTATCCTCTCTTGAACAAAGTACTACATATGCTAAGATTGCAAAAAGATCATAGGATAACTCCAAGGTTCCTCGACTCATGGATATGCTCGGTGTTGATGTGATTTGCTAATGATCACAAGGGACCTTACATTTTTCAATCCTTTATGTCATGATGGATATGGGTACTATCAAAAGATTTTCAAATAAGTACTATTTTTGGGTTTTCACCATATATGCAGAAATGAAAAGGGTTTAGGGTTCAGAGATCCTAATCTAATCCTAAGGGTAATGATAGCCAAGGTAAGTATGATGATGGACAAGTTCCTTAATTACCAAGTCACACTTCGCCAAGTCAAGCTACAACTGCACGTAGACTAGTGCAATCTTCAAAGGATTGTATGAATGATTGAATTTAAGCATGTGGATAAGGGTTCAGGCTAACTTTGCATGATGATTTAGAATCACTAAAACATCAAAAGTATGAACCACAGGAACTCATCAAAACATCAACATATTCTCCAAAACATTCATTACACTTTAACTATCAAACTTAATCTAATTGAGAGAATAATGAAACCAAGCAAGCATTAAGACACATCAAATAATCACCACACTTCAATGAAAATTTTATTGTCTCAATAGTTCATAAGCAACAATCTCAAAATTCACTTCTTACAAATGAGAAGAAGAGGCCCTTATATAGGTCCTTGAAATCAATGAGTGGCCTGGATAAAAACAATAACTGATGGCCCAAATTTTTCCACCTCGGCCCTAACTAGGGTTAGGGCATAAAAAAGGAATCCACATCAATGCAAAAAAGAATCCACTACCATAGTGGGTAATAAATGCCCACTACATGTGCATGCTGTTAGGATTAACAAGACAGAAATAACAATTATGTGCAAATATAACTAATATTAGAAAATAATAAACCACATAGAATAGAACACAAGACACACAGATTTAACGTGGTTCACCCAATCCCTGGGCTACATCCACCAATAGCGAGTCCAATATTATTATTATCCCGTGATTACAACCTGATTACAATCTGTAATCCCTTACAGCCCAATTCTGCCACAAGTACTAAAATCATACATCATGAAAATCCCTAACCCTAAGCCATATTATACAATATTTTCCCGCTTTAGGGTTAGAATGAGTTATAAGTAGTCGGCCCAAAAAACTGAAAAAAGTAGTCAGCCTCAAAAAAAATTTCCTCGGGGGCTGCGCCCCCGAACCCCTGCTCTTGGGGGCTGCCGCCCCCAAACCCCCGCTCGGGGCTCGACCCGGTCCCAAACCTCGGTGAGGTCGGGAGGAAAAGTGTACAGTACTTTCCTGATTAGTCACCACAAGCTAACAATCTCCCACTTGGTGACTGATCAGTATCCACACTATACTAAAAAACCTCCCACTTGGAGACTGATCCTGTAGCAATACCGCTACCTACATGAGGCTCCCACTGGATTGAACCACCTTGGACTCAGTTGTTCCTTTATTTTGTTCAGTCTAGAAGACCAACTGAAGCTGAACATGAGTTCAACTTCTCCCTTGTTACTACCTTTGTAAACATATCTGCTGGATTATCATCAGTATGAATCTTTTCCAGCCTTAACTGTCCATCATCCAAAACTGATCGAATGAAATGGTACCGCAACTGTATGTGTTTTGTCTTTGAGTGCAAAGCAGAATTCTTTGCAAGATGAATGGCACTTTGGCTATCTGTATGTAGAAAATTATCCTTTTGTGGATGTCCCAATTCTTCCATGAAGAATTGAAGCCATATTATCTCCTTGGCTGCCTCTGTAGCAGCAACATACTCTGCCTCGGTAGTGGATAAAGCAACCACCTTTTGTAGTCAAGAAATCCAACTCACTGCTATCCCACCAACAGTAAATATATAACCTGTAGTACTCCACCTGCTATCTATATCTCCTACCAAATCTGAGTCAACATAGCCTTGTACAGTAGTAGTAGAACCCCCAAAGTGTAAACACTTACTGGATGTGCCTCTCAAATATCTGAGAATCCATTTGACTGCATTCTAATGCTCAAGACCAGGGTTACTCATATAACGGCTAACGACTCCCACTGCGTGTGCAATATCTGGCCTAGTACATACCATAGCATACATTAAGCTCCCTACAGCTGAAGCATAAGGTACCTTAGACATTTTAGTCTCTTCTGCTGGTGTCTTGGGACACATATCCTTAGTCAATTTCAAATGACCAGGCAAAGGTGTGCTGACAGCTTTGGCATTTTCCATAGAGAAACATTGCAACACCTTCTCAATATAATCAGCCTGAGATAGAGACAATTTCCTATTTTTCCTATCTCTACAAATTTTCATACCAAGGATTTGTTTTGCTGCCCCCAAATCCTTCATAGCAAAAGATTTTGCTAACTGTTGTTTCAACCCCTTAATGTGATCCATGTTAGACCCAGCTACAAGCATATCATCAACATATAAACATAAAATAATGTAGCTGTCATCATCCAACCTCTTAAAATAAACACAATGGTCAGAATGACACCGACTATATCCATGCCCATTCATAAAAGTGTCAAATTTAATATACCATTGCCGAGGTGCTTCCTTCAAGCCATATAAACTTTTCTGCAATCTGCACACCAAATTCTCCTTACCCTTGACCTCAAATCCTTGTGGTTGAACCATATATATTTCTTCATCCAAATCACCATGAAGAAAGGTTGTTTTAACATCAAGCTACTCTAAATGAAAATCTTCAGTAGCCACAATACTTAAAACAGTACGAATAGAAGTCATTTTAACAACTGGAGAAAATATCTCATCAAAATCAATACCATGTTTTTGTGCAAATCCTTTTACGACTAATCTGGCTTTAAATCTTTTCGTACCTCCATCCTCTTCTTTGATCCTGTAAACCCATTTATTCTGTAAAGCCCTTTTACCTGCAGGTAACTTACATAAATCCCATGTCTGATTTTTCAACAAAGAGTCCATTTCATCTGTCATTGCAGACTCCCACTGAAGCTTTGTATCCACCTGCACAGCTTCATTATAACATTCAGGTTCACCAGCATCTGTTAACAGAATAGAATACAAAGATGGAGAAAATCTTTCTGGAGGTCTACTTAGCCTTGTTGACCGTCTAACACTCACTGGGGTGTGTGGTATTTGTTGTTGCTGTTGTTGCGGAGCATAAGGAACTACTGGAACATGAACTTGTGGAGTATCATCCAGTACTACATAGTCATTTTCTTTCTTCTCATGCTACAGCAACAGATCTTTGTACAATACTTTCTCATTGAATATGACATCCCTGCTTCTTACAATTTTATGATTTTCAAAATCCCAAAGCCTATAACCAAATTCATCAATGCCATACCCAACAAATACACATTTCTTTGACTTAGCTTCCAGCTTGGTTCTATTTTCAGAGTCTATAAGTGCAAAAGCTTCACAACCAAAGGTTTTGAGAAAAGAATAACTCACCTTCTTACCACTCCATGTTTCCTCTGGAATACCACAGTCCAAAGGAGTAGAGGGGCCTCTATTGATTAAATAAACAGTGGTGTTCACTGCCTCTACCCACATATTTTTGGCCAACCTAGCATGCAACCTCATACTCCTTGCATGCTCCATTATTATCTTGTTCATGCATTTAGCCACTCCATTTTCTTGTGGAGTCCTTGGTATAGTTTTCTGCCTATGAATACCATTAGAGGAACAATATTCTTCAAATTATGTGCTGCAATACTCACCACCATTATCAAATCTGAGACATTTTAACCTTTTACCAGTCTCATTCTCAACCAAGCATTTCCATTTCTTAAAATTTTGAAATACATCAGATTTCTGTCTAAGGAAATAAATCCATACTTTTCTTGTTGCATCATCTATAAATGTAACATAATACAGAGAGCCACCAAGGGAAGATACCTGAGCTGGTCCCCATACATCTGTATGCACAAGCTCTAATCTCTCATTTTTCTTTTCCTTCCCACTCTTCACAAAACTAACTCTCTTTTGTTTTCCATAAACACAACTTTCACAGAAATCCATATTGACACATTTTAGACCAGGTAAAACTTTCTTTGAATGAAGTAATTTCATACCTTTTTCACTCATGTGCCCAAGTCTGTTGTGCCACAGTGCTGTGTCAGAATCTACAGCAACAGTTTGATGTTCTTCCTACTCAACTGCAGCCACTGTTCCTGAACATTCATTATCTTCTGAAACAATTAAAGTTGAAGGAATAGTATGACCTGTACAAAGATATAAGGTGCCTACTTTCACACCTTTTGCTACTACTAAGGAACCTTTTGAAACCTTCCAATTTTTTATCTTTAAAAGTAACTGTGCAACCCTCATCACCCAATTGCCCTGCTGAAATTAAATTCCTACTCAGCCTTGGAACATGTCTTACCTCTTGTAGTAGCCAATGATTCCCATTCTGCAACTTAATCTTAATTTTTCCCTTTCCAACAATCTGACAGGGTTCATTATCTCCCAAATAAACTAGCCCAAAATCCCCTTGGACATAATCAACAAAATAACTTCTATGGGGTGTAGCATGAAATGAAGCCCCAGAATCTAAAACCCATGAATCATCAATACTTTCTAAGGACAAGAGCAAAGCATCCTCCTCGGATTTGTTACTTACCACATTTGCCTCCTTGTTTCCATCATTTTTGTCTCCTTGATCTTTCTTCCGAGACCAACAATCTTTCTTCTTATGACCTGGTTTTGCACAGTACCAGCAATCATTTGGCCCTTTAGATTCGGACCTCTTTCCCTTTGATTTTCCTCTTGATTTCCCACGATTTCTAGAGTTGTTTCCTCTATCTCTTGTTCTGCCTCTGCTTTCTGTGTTCAATACACTACCTGATGTGGATGCCCCTGAGCTTTTCCTATGAATTTCCTCACTCAATATAACACCAATAACATCATCATACTTTAGGGTATTAGAACCAGAAATAGAATTACTAACAACCACTACCAAGCCATTCCAGCTTTCTGGCAAAGAACACAAAATCAAGAGAGCCCTAACCTCTTCATCAAAAGTAATTTTAACTGAGGTTAATTGACTTGTAACTGTATTAAACTCATTCAAATGATCAGTAACTGATCCACCTTCTACCATTTTCATATTAAATAAACACTTCATAAGAAATACCTTGTTTGAAGCTGAAGGCTTTTCATACAACTTCGCTAGGGTTTCCATCAGATCTTTAGCTGTCTTTGCTTCAGTAATATTGAATGCCACCGATTGTGTCAGGCATAAACGAATACTCCCCAGTGCCTTCCTATCCAAAATATCCCAATCCTCCTGAGACATTGATTGCTCTTTCTTGGCTACTCCCTCTAATGGCCGCCATAGATCCTTCTGATAGAGATAATCCTCCATTTGCATCTTCCATAACTGGAAGTTCTGCCCATTTAACTTATCAACCTTCAGCCTACCCTCGTCTGCCATTTCTCCCACTTAACCGAGAGACTCTCCCACTAACTCGTGAGACCTACTTCAGAGAATAGATGAAAGAATGAATGAAATAACCTCGCTATGATACCACTTGTTAGGATTAACAAGGCAGAAATAACAATTATGTGCAAATATAACTAATATCAGAAAATAATAAACCACATAGAATAGAACACAAGACACACAGATTTAACATGGTTCACCCAATCCCTGGGCTACGTCCACCAACAGCGAGTCCAATATTATTATTATCCAGTGATTACAACCTAATTAGAATCCGTAATCCCTTACAGCCCAATTCTGCCGCAAGTCCTAAAATCATACATCATGAAAATCCCTAACCCTAAGCCATATTATACAATATTTTTCCGCTTTAGGGTTAGAATGAGTTATAAGTAGTCGGCCCAAAAAACTAAAAAAAGTAGTCGGCCTCAAAAAAAATTTCCTCAGGGGCTGCGCCCCCGAACCCCAGCTCTTGGGGGCTGCTGCCCCCAAACCCCCACTCGGGGCCCGACCCGGCCCCGAACCCCGGTGAGGTTGGGAGGAAAAGTGTACAATACTTTCTTGGATAGTACTTTCCTGATTAGTCACCACAAGCTAACACATTCTCAAGAGGAGAGCGAGGTGTCATAAATGACCACTACATGAATGTCCACTATGCATTAAATGCATATACGATTGACCTCTACATTTGAATTCCTGGAATCTACCCAATATGGCCTCCAACTCATTAATGCTGACACTCGGTGCTAATTCTTGCCTAAATTCCAATGCCAACATTGCTCGCTCTGACCTCTTTAAGCTATCCTCGCATTCTAACAATAGATCCTAGGCTTCATTCATGTTGTTTGAGAAGGAAGAGAGGTTCTCAAAATCATCCCTCATGAATGAGTTAAGCCTAAAGAACTCCTCCAACTTCCCCTTCATGTTGTCTATTGTTATTTCCTCCTCGACCAACCTTTTCAAAAATAATGATGCAATGGTATTGGAGAGCTCCTAATGAATATTCTCAACTATCCCCTTCAATCGAGCTGACTCCCTACTGAAATTTTCAAACATATCCTTTGCCAGAATAACTGCACAATACCACTGAGAGAAATCATATGCTCCTTCTCCAATGACCTTGCCATCAACCAAGACCTGCCTAGGGGTTTCCATTAGCTCCTGCAAGTCAGAGATTGCCTCATCCTCATAGATATACTCATCTTCCCAAGTCTCCTCTATGCAACAAATTTTAGAAAGAATGGCCAATTCCTTATCTTGAATTCATACTAACTCTTTGGTGTGGATGTAGGCCTCATCCTTGATCCCCTTAATCCAAGTATTTTCACCCTACGCAATCGTCCTAATCTTGTTGATGGCCTCAACTGACTCGGCTAGTATAGCTGTTGGTGGAACAAAAGATGGGTCATCCTCACAAACTCAACGAGGCAACCTATCAATGTATGCATAGAAAGCCCTATTCTCTTCCTTTATCCTCTGATATTTTTCTTCCAACCTCCTCATCTTATCCTTAACAACTTGTGTTGAGTCATCAAATTCCTCCATGACCTGTGCTCGAGAGGCTTGACCAACATCTACCATTGTTATGTGATACTCCTCAGGAGAAATTTGATCCTTGGTCTTGTCAACTACTGGGGTTTCTATCTACAAAATTCTAGATCTAGACTCTCCTCTGACAACCTTAGTAAATTTCTTGGCCTTTCCCCTTTCTCCTGATTGGTCAATTCGATCGAGAATCTCTTGTAACTCAACCGCAGGGTCTATCTCCTTCTCCTAGCTTCTCTGAATCCTCTGCTTAAGCCACTATGGAACATTTGTATTTGGTTCCCTTTGTATTGCTAGCTCTTCTTTTCCTTGCACTACTCTAGTATCAATCTCCTCAGCTCCAGGAATTTCTACCATTGCTTCAGGAGCAGGTGCCTCTATCACAAGTATCTCCTCCTCTTCCACTGGGGCCTCTGCTTCTACCTCAGGAATTTCTTCCTCAATTATCTTCCTAAAGAAGACACAAAGACTCTCCTCTATTGTCACATCTTGTTCCCAGCTTGTTCCTAGCATGAACCTCTCATTGGCATTAGTGCTCAATCTATCTTGTATCGGTCTAGTCATGCATTACTCTCCTTGTTGTGTTCTTCTTTCACTTGCTTCTCCTACCTGCTAGGTGAATGCTCCAATTTCCTGCACACCAGAAGTCTGGCTAGGTGAAGATGATGCATCCTCAGACCTTAATCTCTTATGCTGTGGTTCTTCAACATGAAGATCCAATCTCCTCTTTATATATACCTCTTGAGCCACACCCTTCTCCTTTCTATGTTCTGTACTACCTGATGGGATGTCTCTTTCTTCTACTCTTCCTCCAGATGGCTACCTTGGTCTCTCATTTTGTAGCTATGGATGACCCATCAACTTGTAGGTCTAATCTTCTTTTGAGACAGTCATCCTTTCAAGTTTTCATTCTACCCACCACCTTGTGAAGTCCACAACTGACCTCATCAAAACATCAAGATCCATGATTTCTTTCCTTTGCCAATTGTAAGGATGAAAAACCTTTTCCTTATCTGGGTTAAAACCTCTCTAGAGTACATTCGGGTCCTCCTCCATCTAATCAGGAACATGGACAATCTTACATGCCCTGATCAGGTCTAAGGGTAATTGGGAGCACATCCTATTCCTAACCTCATTCTCATCAACTGCATTTGCCCAAAAATGCTTGAGGTGAGCTTTGTGTTGATGCCTCATCCCTACCACTACTCTAATCTTATTATATGGGTCAAAATCTATCCTTCCTAGATAGAGTGGTAGATGAAAGAATTTCAGCTCATCAGGTAACCTGTTAGCTGCTGAAAGAAAAGGACACACTTTGACTCCATCACTTCCAATGGATAATGGAAACTCCAGTCCTAGCTTCTTCTTCTTCTTCAACACTTTGTCATAGGCTGTCAACTATCAGGTGACTTCCAACAAAACCATTTTATCAGTAGGGTACCATGGAAGCTTGAATGGCTGCTCAGAAAATCCTTCCAATCTAATATAGGAGAAAGTGGGAAACTAAATGAACCATGCCCTGAATTCCTCCACTAGCTTCATTTCCTCAGAAGACAATCTCATATACAATCTCTTCTACAAGGTTCTCATGATGTGCATTGCAAATGCATCATTAACCTGGGTGTAGTCATCTATGGCATGTAGATGTAGCTGTGGGTAACAGTCATGGACCCTTAACCTTAGACTTCCATTTCTGAGGACTCCCTTGTACCTCAATCTTTCATACCTTGTGTTTTGTTCTAGCATATATATTACATATGAGCTCATGAAGAATTTCTTTGAATGCTCTAGATTCCTCAGCTGCTCATTGAGGTTGTCGCCAATCAACCCAGCCAAATCAATGTGATTGAAATCTTCTACTACCTATTGAAAAAAGTACTACATCCATGTCTCAAATAGGTAAGAGTGGGGTAAGCCAAATATCATTCTAAGCATCATTATTAGATCACTGTATTCATGGTGGAAATCCATCCACACAAGCTCCTTGGACAACTTAGAGTAGTGGGTTTTATTCCTCCTCATCCATTTGTTGTTGATGATCTCATCACAATGTTGAACTCTTGTCGTGTAGACTCTTTGCACCTACTCCTTTGTCTTCGAGAGCAACCTCTGAGATGAAGGGATCCAAAATGCTTCAGTAATGGCTAGAGGAGAGAGATCCATAATGATATTCCCATTTGAGTCCTTGATCATTCTATCACTGGAATGATAATGTCTTGCACATTCCATGATCAGCTCAACATGCTGAAAGGCAGGAGGGAATCCAGCTGTAGCTACAATTCCACTATTCACAATCCAGGTAACTAGGTGTGTCAGGTGATGATCTTTGTATCCAAACATCCTCCTCTCAAACTCACTCAAATTGAGGCATCCAAGATTCGTGTCCTTCACATCAATCCAATTTGAGAAAATCTTGGAGTCAGTGTAGAATTCTCTCTATTCTTTCTTGATCAGTTGCCTCCTGCTTATGCTAGTTCCTCTGGTCTTAGCCATCTGGAAATTAGAAAGAAAAACCTATAAGAGCACAAAAAGCAGAGAAAAGCACTTCATCCCAAAATTCAAAGATCTGCCAAAATTTTTCCATCTTGCCCAAAATTCAATTTTCTCCCTCCTCATGGAGATTTTTTTACCTGTGATCAACTTATTGAAGAAAGTTTGAAAATCTCACAAACTTCTTCACACTTCCCTAGAAATAATCTTTCTCTCTCTTCTCAACAATGCACTCTCGATCTGTGTGAGAATGGAATGAACAAAGCCCTTTCTTATAGCCTCTCAAAACTTGAAAAGTTCCTTTAAAGACTATAGGCTAAAATTAGGTAGCTACCCCATTTTAACACAAGTTTCCATTTTTTCGAAAAGATTCCCTACCACTTGTCTGTGTTTTTCTCCCGCTTTTTGGAATCTGCCAATTTGAGCATTTTTTCTTCATGAAGAAGTCTTCCTTTTCCCCTATTTTTTTTTTATTTAATTTTTTTAATTTTTTGGAGAGGTTAATTAATTAACTATTAATAAAATCAATATTTAACCAATTTGAATTTTAAAATATAAAATCAAGAAAAAATCCTTTTAAAGCAATTTCTAATTTTGAATCTTCATTCTTTAATTGCTTTTTTATGTTTTATCAATTTCCTTTTTTGTTTTAATTAAATAATTATAAAATCAATCTTAATTTTTTTTCAATTTAAAATCCATTTTAATTTCCTTCATGCCCTTTATTTCAATTTTTTTTTTTTTAAAAGATTAATTAATCAAATATTAATAAAATTTAATATTCAATCAATTTTAAATTTGAAACCCAAAAAACCAAAAAAACTTTATTACTTTGAACTTGGGTGTGTGTCAGATTTAGCCTCAAGAATTCACTCCAGTATCAACTAGTTTCATGCCGAAGATGAGGAGAAGTTGGGATTTCGGGCTTGTCATGGATTTCATCCTTAGCACTCATTCCGTGAGCAACTCTCATTTGCACTTCCACTATCTTTAGAGTGGGAATTTTAGTGTGTTAAGGAATTTGTCCTTAGGACTCATTTCGTGAGTGCCTGCAATATGCACTCCAAGAAAAGGGGAGTGGGATTCATAGAGAGTGAAGGATCATTCCTCAAGCACACATTCCTTCACCTCATGCAACATGCACTCCTAAAAGGTTGGAGCTGGGATTTGGACTGGGTAGCAGAATTTGTCCTCAGGACTCATTCCGTGAGTGCATGCAATATGCACCCCAAGAAAAGGGGAGCGGGATTTTGGGTGTGTGCCAGACTTTTTTCTCAACACTCAATCTGCTATGTCCTTGAAAATTCACCTCCAGATTCTCTGGAGTGGGATTTAGAGATGGTTACAGATTTTTCATTGCCGAGGAGTCTGTTGACTCTGTTGAAATGTTTTCCTTGCATGTTGGGGTATACAGTTTCTTTTTCATACACTTTTCTCACTTGTCATAACTTCCTTATGTTATCTAGATGCTCCATGATATTCCCTTTCCTTCATATGGGATCCAAGGTAGGCTTTTTAGTGATCTTGCAATCACCATGAGTAGGAAACAGGGGAAGTATAGAGGCTGTTGCAGGAGAAAATGAGATGGGGAAACAAAAGGACCAAACTAGAAAGGAGAGAAAGGGGGAATCCCATCATTGATGGGGCGATGTGTGGAGAAGAGGCCACAATAAGTTGTTCTCACATTCTTCATTCCATGCAAATGTCACACCTTTATGTAAAGTTTTTGTAAAAGGCTGTGATATGTCAGCAAGCTGTGATATGAAACACCTAATAGATTGAACTCTCCCTTGCAATGTCCTCATCTGACTAATATTATTTTGGGGTTGCATCTCTATTATAGCCTTTACTTTAGCTAGATCAACTTCAATGCCCTTCTTTGAGACTATGTATCCTAAGAGTTTTCTAGATATAACGCCAAATGCACACTTCTTAGGATTTAGCCTAAGGCTAAATTTTTTCATTCTGTGTAGGATCTTGCTCAAGTCATTTAGATGTTCTGATATTTGCATGGATTTAGCTAGAGTATCATCAACATAGTCCTCCATTATTCTATGCATCGTATCATGGAAGATAGATTTCATGGCTCTCTGATATGTGGCTCCAACATTCTTCAAACCAAAGGGCATAACATTCCAATAGAAAGTACCTCATGCACATGTGAAAGTAGTTTTCTCTTGGTCTTCTGGCACAATTTTGATTTGATTATATCCAGAAAATCCATCCATAAGAGAATACATCTCAAAACCCGTAGTCATGTCCACTATCATATGAATGTTAGGTAGTGGAAAATCATCCTTAGGGCATGCTCTATTCACATCTCTAAAGTCTATGCATACTCTGATTGATTTATCTAGTTTTGAAATAGGTACAATGTTAGAGATCCATTCCACATAGTCAATTACTTGGATAAATCCATCTTTCAGGAGCTTCTCTAATTCTTCTTTTACCAAGAGTGCAACATGAGGATGCATCTTTCTTAACTTTTGCTTGATAGGTTTTACATTTGGAGAAATAGATTTATGGTGCATTATAAGCTCTGGATCCAACCTTGGCATATCTAAATATTTCCATGCAAATTTGATCTTTTTCTCAATTAAGAATGTTGTAAATTTGTTCTTTTCCTCTTCAGATAATGATTGTGCTACGTCAATTAACTGAGGTTCTTTTGCTGTTCCCAAATTAATGGATTGAGTGGGCTCAATTAGAACTAGAGATCTATCCTATAGATGACTTAGAAGGACATCAAATATCTCATCCTTAGGCACCTTGAAGGGGTTTTCACCTTTGAATACGTCATTTGTTTCTACTTTTGTCAATTTTGAGACTGCCACAAAGTGGTTTTCACCCTTAGAACTCTTTTTCTTTTTCTTTTTACTTTTATTTTTCTAACTAAGATATTTTATGTGTAACTCCATCATGCTGACGCTTGATTCACTGATGGAAGTCCTCATGGGCTCAACTACATTTAGATAGAAAGCAAGGGCATAGTCATTCGGGAAGGTATAAATACCATAGCTCGGATTTGTGCAGGTTTGGTCTAGAAGGTCTAGATATTGGATAGTCAAGGCAGGGAAAGATTGAGATATGGTGTTCATGGATATAGATCTATCATCATTGGTCCTAACCCAATGCTTAATTTTGAAGGTGATATTAAAACTTAAGACATTAAATTTGGAAATAGGCTCAATGTCATTGTGAGAGTCCACTTGAGCCATTGATGGATCAAACTCATTAAGTTCATTATTTCGCTCTAGACTTATGTTGGGTGTGGGCGCATATTGGTGAATAACATCAATATGTTTCTTTGTGATAAGATCATCTTCCTTTGGAATGGCTCCCCATTCATAGTCATTTGATTCCTCATCTATACCTCTAGGAAATCTAAGAACATGAGTAAAGTTAGGACGGATACCCCAAGAAGGGTTACCCTCAGATTTTGATTTAAATTCATACTCGTGGGAATCTATTTCAGATTCACTGGAATGCTATAGATGTTTTGCTATGGTGATAGGATTCTCTTCCCTTTTATCCTTTTGATTACCTTTGATATTAGTTGGTTCTTGTGTGGCAACTATCTCTTGTTCTGTAGTAGGTTCTTGTGTTTCTACTACATTGATTCTTTTTATGGGATCATCTTCATCATCAAGGATGTCTTTGATTTCTTTAGAAAAATTCTCATATGGAATGAGTTCTGAGCTGTCTGAATCACTATCAGATGATTCAGTGTCTTCCTTCTTAAGAAGAGCTTCTCTTGGTTTGATTTTTTCCACGACATATGGACAACTACTGCTTAGATGAAAGGGCTTTTTCTTGTACCCTAGGCTTGTTGTATTCTTGTTTGCTCACCTAGGACGGTTAAGAGGTGATAGAAGACCCTTACCTTGTAATCCTAGAGGTCCTTTTCCTATGTATCCCATCTTTGTAATCAATTTGTCACCTAGACCATATGACTTAGAAGGAACCTTGGATGTTTTAGAATCACATGATTGATCAATTTGAGACTTAGGTTCTTCTTTGTAGAGCCATGCAAGCATAGCTTCATCCTCCTCAAATTCATGTTTGGGTACTTGTTCTGTAACAAATTTTCTTTTATATGCCTCAAGAGGCTCTTTAGGCTCTAGTTTAGACTATTTTAGAGCTTGCCCATAAGACTTAGGTGAGAGAGGGAGAGATGTCAAAGACAAGACTAGCTCTATAGTGTATTCTCCCATGCCTTTTTCTTTGATCATGACCTCTTTAGCTATGCCTTCTATTTTGGACGTTGAAGCAACATCTGGCTATTTATTAGGAGACTCTCTATTATTGGGAACAAGTTTATCATCACCTTCTTTCAATGTATTGCAAATTGTGGATATGTTAGCTCGGATAGTCACCTCTACTCCTTCATAAGGAAATTTCAAACATTGATGGTATTTAGAAGGAATAGCTTTCATTTCATGTATCTAGGGTATCCCTAGAAGAATGTTGTAAGCCAAAGGTATATAAAGAACTTGACATGTAGTATCTTTGATGATAGGACCTGTTCTGATAGGCAAGACACTTGTTCCCTTGGAGGATCTCTCTTCCTCATCATATGCCTTGATAGTTATTTTCTTTGTAGGATGAATAGCCATTTTTGAAAATCCCAATTGTGTGATCAAGCTATAAGAACAAATATTTAGACTAGTGCCCCCATCTATCAACACATGTTTGACATGATGGTTTTGGATTAAGACTTCTATGTGCAAGGGCTAGTTATGCAGATGACTCAAGGAGTTATCATCTTCTTCTAAAAAGGAGATATACTATGGAGACGTAAGATGACCAACCATAGTCTAGAACTTGTCTAAATCAAGGTTATCAGGAACATTGGATCCAAGAAAAGCTTTATCTAGAATGGCTCTATGAGCTTGAGATATCCGAAGTAACTCAAACATTGAGATTTTTGCATTTGTATGTTGGAGTTGTTGAACAATACTGTATGAAGTAGGCCTCGTATCTTTAGGATTGGAAGATTTAGATGTAGCCTTCTATTTGGAAGTGGCAGATAGATTGAAAGGCACCTTAGGGACACTGGATTGATCTAGGATTTGTCCTGGTAGATGTGCCTGAGCTTGTGATCAAGTAACTAAATTAGCTAATGGATTTTCTCTATCTCTTCTTACAATTGTGATGGCATTGCAACTCTCAAATAGACTTGGTTCAACCATATTGATAACAACATTATTTCCAGAATAAGCATAATTGACCTTAGCACCCACATTAAGCTGAGAAGATGAATCTCCTTGACCATGTTTTGGGAACAGTTCTGTGAATGTTGTATGATCATTATTGCTCTTATGATTATCAATTATGATCTCTTTACTATCAATTAAGTCTTGAATGGTATGTTTCAAGCACAAGTAGTTATTGGTTTTATGACCTTTACTATGATGGAAATCATAGAATTCATTCTCCTTCCACCAATTTGGTTTTGGGTCAAGATCAGATTTTCAGATCTCAGGAAAAGATATGATGTTATTAGCCAACAAAGTTTTCATGGCTGATTCCAAGGATTCTCCAAGAGGAGTAAACTTTCATTTATTATCAGAGGACCAAGATTTGTACCCTTTCTTTTGAGATGGTTTGGGTACCTTCTATTTGGAAGCTTTGATGGCTTGGGTACTGATAGTTAGATTGAAAGTAGGTGCCTTAGATGGGGCATGAACATTATCAACAACACCATCTATGATGACACCCTTATTCTTGTTCTAGTTTTTGTTCTTATCTTTAGAACTAGATTCATACTTGTCCTTTTGAAGTGCACGATGTCTCCATTTTTCACAAGTACTTTTTCAATTTTGATTGTATTATCTACCATCTTGTCAAAAGATGTATGATTTTGCATTTGTAAAGGGTAGTTGATTTCTGGAACAAGGTTGTTGATGAAGATTTCTAGTTTCTCAGCTTTTGGAATTGGCCTAGTGTATAGAGAGAATTTCTTCCTCCATCTTTTGAGAAATGTTAGGAATGGTTCTCCTAGATATTGTTTGAGATTGCAAATGTCGATCATGGTGACTGGATGCTAGATATTGTAGAAGTATTGTTGATAGAACAATTTTATTAACTCCTCAAAGGTCTTAATAGTTGGAGGCATCCTAGAGAACTAACGAATGGCCGCTTCTCCTAGAGATCGAGGGAAGAGACGCATTAGATAGGTTGGTTCGTGCATGAACTCCATAGATTGAGTGCAAAATTCTCTGACATGATCTTGAGGATTAGAGTTTCCATCATACTTATCATATTTTGGCATTTCCACTTTCTTAGGGAATGGTGGCATGTACAAGTCTTTATCGAATGGAAAAGGACATAAAGCTTCCATGGAAAACTCCTTAGGTTCCTTTACTTTTTCAAGTTTGTTAAGTTTGACTTGCATGGCATGCATTTGTTTCATCATAGCTGAGATAGGGGTCTCCTCCTCATGCATGATAATATTTTAAACATTAAAGTTGGGAGGAAGTTTAGGTCCTTCATGAGCTAACTGTAAAAAGTATGCCTCTCTATCTTCCTTCAAGAAATGCCTCATCATTTTCTTAAAGTTATCATCATTTTGATACTGAGCAATTTTAGAAGGTGTAGGTTCTTGGTCTGCACCATGTTGAGAATGATTTCCCTAGGATCCTCCTATTTGAGACATGGTAGGAGTTTTAGGACCTCCTAAAATAGATTGAGGTGGGGTTTGTTGATGACCTTCGTGAGATGATGGAGGGGGTATGTAACCAAATTTCAATCAAAAATTGCCAAGACCATCATCTTCGTAAAGACCAGAATTATAGAGCTGATCAACAATTGGACCTACATGAGTAGACAGAGGTAGGGTATGAGATGCTTCTCTGGGTTTCTTGTGTGAGGAACCTCTAGTTTCCACCATTAACATTGGGTGAAGAAAAAGAATAAGATGAAGACAACTGAAGAATGAATTGATTCAAGAAGATCAAATGATGCAACCTTGTCAAGATTTGATTTGACTTAGATGAAGGATATCATGCCCTGGAAAAAGATAGCAGACATGAGCTCGCAACACTTAGTCATTTTGAAGATTGATTGAAGGTTGATAATTATGACAAGGTTTTGACACAAGATGAACAAGACTCAAATCGATAAAACATAAGGCTAAATTAGATTCAAAAGGCCACTTTGGGAAAATGATCAAATTCATTCTAGTTTCTACTTTGTTCCTAACATAGTGATTTGTTTGACAGATTTTGGAAATAGGCTGTAAAAGCTAAGTCTCTGACAATTTTGACCGCTTTTTGACAATTTTTCAAAATTTCTGAAACAACCTTTTGCAGACTTGTACGATAGTGGGTACCTAATCATATGATAGTTGACAAGCTCGTACAATAGTTGTAAAACTCACATGATAGTTGATAGCAGGATTGGAATTTTTTGGATTGACTGGTAGCAAGACTCATACGACACTGGGTAACCAACCAAATGACAATTTGGAAACTTGTACGACAATGGGTACAAGACCATATGATAGTTGCAAAAACTCCTATGACTCTTTGAATCTATGGGATGACTGTTGACTCCAGAAAGGTATTTTACTTCAAATTTTGCAAATTTTTGGTTTTCAATTTTAGATTGTTCAAAAAAATTATTTTTCTAGATTTGAAGATTGTATTGGATCGATTCATTCTTAGTAACCAAATAGATAAGCATGCATGCAAAATAGCAAGCAAGTGATTCCAAGCACATCTGAAAACAATGAATAGGGGACAAAGCAACCCTACGCATGAACATGCAAGTGACTGAATATGCTAATCCCTAGGAGTGCTAATTGTGTATGTTCCAAAAAGTTTTGCAATAATGCACATATACCTAGAAAATGAAAATTTGGCCTCTCTAAAGTTTTTAGTAATGGTTTGACTCTACAACTTTTATGATCCAAGAGGATGAACTCCAATCCCGACGCACTAGGGTTTTGACATAGTCTAAGAATTTAATCAATCAGGAGCTACTAGGGAGATCTAACAACCCAATAAGAGACCACACGTATGAAGATTTCTTCCACAAGGACATTTATATAGCAGCTATCACTACCACAATGAAAATGGCTATTACCACTTGAAGTTCCATCCTTGTGGTTGACCCAATTAAGGGAATGTCTACTATGGTTAACCCTCTCTAAAGGTGACTCACAAAAAGATACCACATGGAGACTTGGTTCCAGATTCAAGGATCTGAGTTTCTGATACTACCCAAAAAGGGAGTAGAGCATAGTACTCTAGCCTTTTCACTTTTAACCCAAACAAAGCGAATATATTAATCCAACACCCTAAGACTAAGATTGTCTCACAAAGATCTATGATATCAACCGCTAATGATCTATCAACCCCTCTGAAGAGAGAATGTATCAATCAAAAGTTGAAGACACACGGATCTAGTAGAACGTGAGATGCCCTCAGTAACCCTTCCCTACCTACAAGGGTTCCTTCATTAAGAAGAGTTTCGTTGGAAACCCAATCTCTCAGGAGCCACAAATAGTGTTCATAGGGCCTATTTAACTAGGTGTAACAAAGATGCAGAAAGCAAATCTATGTTCATTTTTAGCCCAAATCAAAATTTGTGATAAGAAAGCAATGAAAGGTCACACAAGCCTGACACGTGAGAGTTCTTTTTATCCCAAATAAAAATATTATTAGCTAAAAGATTACCTAAATTCCTCACAATGTACTTAGTAGATTATTACCTATTTTTAGCAATTCTTGTGCTTTTGCCAATCACCATCAGCAGAAACCAATCAGAAACAACAAATCTTAATTGTTAGGGTTAGCTGTCAGTCCAAATCTAAAAATCAAATCTAACAAATTACCTAGAAAAATAAAATGACAATTGAAACCTGGCACCAAAACTCGTATGACAGTGGGTATGCAGTCATACGATAGTCTAAAAACTCATACAAAACTGGGTGTCTGATCATACGACAGTTGAGCTTCCAGATGACACTTTGTTTCTGACATTACGATCCTCGATCAAATCAACTATTGTATGATAGTGGGTATAGATCCTGGTACGAGTTTCTGACAAAACTCGTATGAAATTTGTATGGACAGAAAATAAAAATCACAGTTTTGCATAGAAAATGACAAGAAAATGATAGAAATTAATGAAATTGAATTGGAAACCCATTTTAGGGCCCCACGATGAGTGCCAAAAATGTGTGTGTGAATTTTATACCTAGCTGTAGACACAACACTTCAGTAAAACATTGGAGGTTAGCAAAAATTGAAATTTGCAAGTAATTGAAAGCTAAACTAACCAGGAAATTTAATTTACTACCTTCTAGTAGGTGTGAGTATGTATTCTCAAATTGGACCAAGATCAGTGACCTTGACAACACCTAAACAATGGATTTGAATGCAAAATCTAGATATGGAATGGATGCAAATTAATCTATATTTTTGTATTTTTTATGCAATTGAATGATGAAAAACTGTTATGAATCTATGCTATATGAGAAATTGATATGCAAATTGATCTAACAATGATATGCTAAATAATATGAAAAACTATGCAAAAGCTATGAAAATTATGAATGATCTCACAAATTCGCTTGTCACAAATGCTTGATTCTTTAGATGTCAATTCGCCGGAGTAATTGTGCAAATTTTTGGATTATCTTTAAAGAGCTGAAGCCTTGATTTATAGAAATCTAGGGCTTTGGAGGTGCATGAGAAAAGCCATAAATTACTCAGATAAACTGAGGTTGATTTTTGAGTTATCAGGAGATTAGAGATAATTAACTCACAAAAATCTTGCAAAAGTAGTGTTTAACTCAAAATAGAGTTTAGATCAAATTCCAACTCATCACCAGATGTTGAGTTTAAATTTAAAATTGATTGTTAATTTCTAGTTGCTTGCTTTTCTGATTGTGCGTGATTTAATTATAAATTAATTAAATAAATAAAGTGATTTATTCTCAACTTAATTGATTTTGAAAATTAAAACAATTTATTTATGGGTTAATCAATTATTAAATCAAACTTTTATTCAAAAACTATATCATTAAATTTGACAATTGACATTAATTGATTAAATAAGAATTTAAACAATTAGTCATGTGATTTTTTGATTAATTGTCAATAATTGAATAATACAATTTAGGAATAAATGTAATTAAATTCAATTAAATAATTAAGTGGCAGTATTAAATCTAATTAATTAAATATGAAAATATTCAATTAATCAAACTTAGGATAAATATGATTTATCACCAAATAATAATTAAATTAAAGATAATTATGATAATTAGGAATATTTCTAGGAATATTCCTTGATGCAGAATTTAAGATAATCAATTAGGATTCGATGATGTTCAGATGTGCCTTAGGTTGGGACTTCGATGTTGATTTCATTCAATTGTTGATGTAGGAGGTTAATGAACATATAGCCCATTTTTGGGGTATTACAAAAAGAAACTAGAAAACTTTACAAATTGAGTCTTCTCTCATACTTATGACATGGAATCAAGTATTTGGATGAAGGGATGAATTCCATAGTTGAATTCATATGAAGGGTATTATGAATAAGATTGAGTTGTAAACCTTGGTAGTGAGATCTTGAATAGTAGAGGAGATTAGGAAGAATCCCACAGTGTGAAGGTTCTAAAGAACCCTAAGATAGGTCGAGGATAGACCTAGTTTAGTCCTAAAGGAAGTAGGGCTAGTTAGAAGAAGTTCTCCCTATCACTTCACATGTATTAATTTCTCATATAATAATGTAATGGGATTATGGGATTCAATGATGAGTGAATGACTTTATTAAAAGCCTAAGCTAGTGGCCACCGATCTACCTCTGAAGGATTTTTAGTTCTTGTGTGAGGTGAATAGTAATCACCCCAAGAAACTCATCATATCGAGCTGCTTCCAATGTTAACATCCAAAAATATATGGGTTTCAATATCCATTATGCATTATTGGCTTCCCATATGGTGGGGAGCTGGGGGATGTGTTCCTAAGTCAATGAGAAAGTCTTTCATCTCTTCTCCTAGTTAGGTTAAGCTAGGTGTGTTTGATTCATTGAGTTAGTTATCAAAGTGTTTTATGTGATTGTAAACCTACTACTATGTTAAACATCCTTAGAAAATCAAAAATATACAGATCCTAAACTGGAAAACATACTTAAGATGAAACATAAAAAATTCAAAAACTTGAAGCAAAAATCTTGTTTCTGGTGTCAGTTGTCATTTTCTCCTATCAATTATAGTATGAAAATTGTTCAAAATCCTAAATTTCCATATCAAAAATTCCTATTTGTCATATGTGAAGTAATTGTGTGTTGTATGAGCATTGTCAATATTTGAAAGAAAGAAAAACCTTTTCTGGTTTGAACTGTTGTACGCATAGTAATTTTTAGTGGCTAATATTCGCCAATTGGCTAATTTTGGAAATTTGAGAATCCAAATTTGGCTAATAATTCAAGATTTAGCGTAACTTAAATCACCACATTTTTACAAAAAATTGATTTATAAATATTTAAATCTCAAACTAATTTATTTTATAAAAAACTTGAACTTGAAAATTCACCACAATCTTTGATACATGATTAGATTTGAATGGCCAAAATTTAATAAGTTATTGTAGAAATTTAAATTAATTCTCCAATAAAATATCATGATTATTAGTTACTATAGGGATCTACCACCAAGTTTTAGTTTCCATTACTAACTTAAAGTATAAACTAGTGACCCTCATGATATTCTATGAGGTAAAAATGTTACTATTTGGTTTGTAATGCTTATGGGAGCTAAAATTTCTTTTGGATTGTTGATCTCAATATAAATAAATGGTCTCGAAGAAATTTTGGGCCCCATTAGTATTTAAAAATATCAATACATTTGGCTCACACAATACAATGAGGTTATTAGATTATATTTTAAATAAATGGTAGCAAGTAATTATTACAGAGTCTATTCCTTAAACCCATCAAAGATTTCCACATTAAGGCTAATAATTTTCAATAAGAATTATTATTTTTAAATAGAAGTATTCACCATGGTGATTAATTAATTTCTTTTTATTGGTTGAGATTCACCAATATTTTCTCCAAAAACATTGTTATTCAAAAATAATTGCCAATAAGAATAAATATTTTTCAAAAAATTTGAGAGATTCATCAATAGAAATTAAATTTTTTTTCAAGAAAATGAAAGATTCGCCAAGATTTTATATCTTTTTAAAGAGGGGGGTTTCTTAAAGATTACTCTAGTCATACAGGCTACCAAATTGTCATACAAATCTCTATTCTATGTTGTACGAGCCTGCATATTGTCATATGGATTTTTTTCACAGACTATTAGAAAACCTGTGCTTTTAATAGGAAAGTCAATCAACCCTCTATTTTGGTCAAAAGTCTGTCAGAAAAAATCACTGTGTCAGGTATAGAGCAAGTAAAATAGTAAGCCTCTTTCATTTTCCTTAGGTGTTTTATATTGCTTGATTTGTCATCTTGGTGGTCACTGTGGAACATGTATTAACCTTGTGTCAAAAACCTTGTCAAACAACTTCAATTTTTCATCATCTCTCAAATACTAAGTGTCATATATTAGTGTCCACTATTCTTTGGGCATCTACCCATACATCTCAGATACTGTATCCTTTGCTTACATCAAGTTCATCTTTTCATTAGTAATCCAATCTGAGATCATCTTGACAAGGTTACGTCACTTGGTCTTTTTAGATCAGATTGTCATTTTAGTTGTCTTATCTTGCTCCAAGATTCACCTAAAAGTTTATAGTGGAAACTAGGGCTTCCCTACATAGAAAACAAGGAGAAGATCCAAAGACATCATCCTCTTCTTCTCTCATTGAAAGAACATCTTCACCACCAATTGACCAATTCTTTCATACACAAGATAATCTACTATTCAATCAAACATATGATCACAATCTTTACGGGGAAGATGAGTTAGGAAATCTACACCTTAAGAGAGGTAACACACTTCATCTTGAATCAACTCAAGATAACAATGAGCACATTATTATGTCTCAAAGAGAACCTAGTCATGGTTCACAAGGCCATGACTTTGATGACAGAAGGATTTGAGAGCCCACACTAATGAACTACATCTGATTGAATATCTTAATGAATTGAAGATCAATGATTAGAGATCACTGAGTTACTGAATGGATATGTAAGATGATTAAATTAGTAATATGTTGTCATTGATGTCAACTATTTTTTATAGTACTTATCATGTAAGTTACAAACATCTAAACATCTGTAGAAGGGAGAAAAAGATAAAGAACTAAAATATCTACATGAGGAAGATGGATATGAGAGATGAGGAAAAGAAATACCTTGGGTAAATTATTGATGAGTCTATGGCCTTATGTTATTGACTTTATTATGTTGCATTCATCTATGATGAAGAAGGAAGCAAAACTGTACAAAGCAGTGTGGTCAGTAAATGAAGCACTTTAGTATACACTGAGCTAGTGTAGTGTATACCAAGTGATAGTATCAACCAAGATTTTTTTCACCAATGCATTTCTTTGTTAACTAAGTATGGATGAAAGTATTAAAAGCTTAGTTTAGCCGACAGAAATTGATGAGCTAGAATGTGTATGATTTTGAGGTTGAAGATAAAGTTTGTTGTGAGATCCATGGCTAACAAAATTGAAAGAAGATCTAAAGGATGGAATTGAAACATGTCACTGACACAACAATTGAGGAAGGTTTAAGTGGAAAAATCAACTAATGAGATTAAGTAGAACAAATTTGATGGATGAAAATAAAACAATTTACTTGTCTATATAAGAGATATTGGTTTCATTTTTGAAACTATGCTCAAATGAAGAAGACTATAGAGATTGTGCATAAACATAGCTTCATGCATGTCTGATTAGACTGGTTGAAGGAGAACCAAATTGCAGAGTTAACCAAATGTCAGAGAGCTATTATCGAGTGACAGTAGGTTATTGAATATTGAAGAACTGAATTGAAATATTGATCAGAAGATTTGTACAGGCTTAGAATAGATCTAAAAATCTACAAAGTCAAGTTGTATTTTAATTAGATCATCTACTATTTCACTTTAACCATTTTTATAGACAATATCTCTTAACCGAGTGGACTTAATCATCTTATGTTATGCCCTATGTCATTCATTGAATGTACATTGTTATCCTATCAACCCCATAGTGAATGCTGGTTGGATGGTAACTGTTAGTCTTAAATCCTCTAACAAGGTCATACCTTATAGTGTGTTTTGTAACCTTTAATAGGGTTGGATCATCACCGAGCTCACTTCAGAAGAGTGAAAATTATTTTGGGTTACCGGTCCCAAGTGGTTTTTCCCTTAACAAAGTTTCCACGTTAAATCATTATGTTATGTTTTTCTATGATGATTGTTTTATTGTGATACCTTACATACTGCATATTTGATTTGGTCTATAATCACATTAAGCTATTTGACTGGTAAGTGGTAAAGACACATAGTATAGTATTTTATGTTATTGAGCTGCATAATTATTTAGAATTGTTTTAAGAGTTGCATAATTGTGATTGGGACTGTAGGATGACTAATCTAACTAATTCACCCCCCTTATTAGTTATTCTAAAAATTGGTATTAGAGCATTGGTTGCTTGGAATAGATTTTTAAGGACTTCAGCAGAAAGATCACAAAATGTATAGGAGGGAAGTGTCGAAGCTGAAAATGGTAAAATTTTCCATATGGAAAAGTCGTATGAAACTTCACATTTCTGGAATTGGTAGTTCTGTCTTAGCCTTACTTGAGAATGGCTACTTACAACCAACAACTAGAACTTTGACTCTTGATCAGTTAAGAGACTGAAATGAACACAACCTCACTATGATAGAGATTGTTGTTGCTTTATCTGATGCTGAATTTGAGGATATCAAGGATTGTGTTACATCATAGGAGATGCGGAATAAACTTGCTCAAGTCCATGGTGGTGATGCAAATGTGAAGAGAGCCATAGCTGAAAGCCTAAGGGGAAAATTTGATGACATGAAAATGATTGAAGGAGAAAACATTACACAATATTCAAACTGAATCAAAGAGGTAGTTAATGCTATCCAAGGATCTAGTGGTTGCATGAATGAAGATACAGTGGTAAGTAAAATTCTAAGAACCGTATTGACTACATATGCAACCAAAATGTCTGCTATACATGAAATGAGGTCTACAAATAGTAGCACTCTTACTTTTGATAGTCTGATTGGTAAGCTAACAACTTTTGAGCTAAAAAACTTTGCTAATAGTGTTGTACCATCGATTGAGTCTGCTTTTATGTCTTCTCTGAAGATTGGTAAATCTAGCAGTAGACATGATTATAGGAATAACAATGATAGTAATACTGATGATGAGCTTGATGAACTTGAAGCTCTTATGGCCCGGAGACTACCTAAAGGTAAAGGTAGATATAAGGGTAAATTACCTTTAGCATGTTTTAATTGTAAAGAAGTTGGCCATATTGCTGCTAGATGTCCCAATAGGAAAGAGGAAGACAAAGATCAAAACCAATCTGGTGAAGGAAGCTATGGAAGAGGAGACAATAGAGGTTACCGACACTACAAAAGAAATAACCAAGATCATAACGATAAGGGAAAAAAGGCATGTTATTTAGTTGAAGATGAGGACATCGACACTGACACTGATAATGACAATGAGGTAGTATTTGTTGCGATGAAGGATGATTCTGAGGAAGAAGAAAGATATGTAGAAACAACACTTATTTCCAAGGTTAGTAAAAATGATACATGGATCATTGATAGTGGCTTTACACATCACATTACTGGTGATGAACATAAGTTTGATCATCTAGAGCACTATAATAGCGGATCGGTAAGAATGGGTAATGACACACCTTTCATGGTTAAAGGAAAAGGATGTTTATTGATAAATGACAAAATCAGATGTGATAATGCTTATTAGGTAAAAGGACTACACTATAATCTACTAAGTGTGGCACAACTTAACAACTTAGGTCACCAAGTGGAATTTGAAAGCAAGAAGGTGAAGATCTAGAGTGATAATGGAAATCTTGTTAGAACAGGAGGACAATCTAAAGGTAACTTATTTTATCTTGACAATACTGAGACTTCTTGTTTGATGGTTAAAAATGAAGATGCATGGTTGTGGCATAAAAGGTTATGTCATGTAAACTTTGATAATATGATCAAGATCAGTAAAAAGAGAAAAATTAGAGGACTACCTAGCCTAACTAAACCAGATCATGTTATCTATCATCAACGTCAAAAAGCTAAGATGACAAAATCTAGTTTCAAAAGTAAAGACTATTCAAAAAAAAAAAAATTGGAGTTAGTTCACACCAACCTATGTGGTCCCATGAGAACTTAGAGCTATTATGGAGATAGATATTTTATTCTGTGTGTTGATGATTAGACAAGATTAATGACTGTTATGTTTTTAAAGGAGAAATCTGAAGCATTTAAGATGTTTAAATGGTACAAAGCTAAATATGAGAAGGAAACTAGAAAGGAACTAAAATGTTTGAGATCTGATAGAGGTGATGAGTTTATTTCTAATGAATTCACTAACTATTATAATGAGCATGGCATTAAGAGACATGCATCTGCACTGAGAACACCAAAATAGAATGGGATTGCAGAAAGGAGAAATAGGTCTATAGTGGATTGTGCAAGAACATTGATGATAGAAAGAAATGTTGCACAAATGTACTAGAGGGAAGCAGTCAACACAACTATATATGTACTGAACCAAGTACAATTGAAGAAAGACAAACAAAACACCCTATGAGTTATGGTTTGGACACACACTGAGTGTAAGTTACTTAAAAAATTTTGGTAGCAAATGTTTTATTCTGAAGGATGATAGAAATGGAAAATTTGACACTAAAGGTGATGAGGGGATATTTCTTGGATATTCCACTAAAAGAAAATCTTATAAGTTTTTGAATAAAGTTACTAATAAATGATTGAAAGTGCTAATGACGGAGTTCATGAATTTTCTAATAAAAATGATGAAGAAAGCACTAGGGAGCCATAAGACTATGGTAGATTCACTTACATTAAACATCCAGAGGACCTACCAAAGCCATAGGCTGAGTCAACCGAGGATCAGGAAAACAACACCGAGGAACAACAAAGGGAAACTGAGGATCAGGAAGAGGCTACTGAGTAAATAAATGAACCTGAATAGGATGAAGAACAAAGAAGAGATCAAGTACTAGAAATATTTGTTAGAAGACATCATCCTAAGAACCAAATCATTGGAGATAAGCAAGCTAGAATGCATACTAGAAGTAAGTTGAGACAACATGCTTGTTTAGTTTGTTCATATGAACCGAAAAATGTTAAAGTTGCACTTGAAAATGATGAATGGATCAATGCAATGAATGAGGAGATTGAATAGATAGAGAAAAAAAAGACATGGACTTTATTACCTAGACCAAGAGATAAAAATGTTATCGGTAATAAATGGATTTTTAGAAACAAACTGAATGAAAATTGAGAAGTTACTAGGAACAAAGCTAGATTAGTTTGTAAGGGATATGCACAGGAGGAAGGAATTGACTATGGTGAAACTTTTGCACCTGTTGCTAGATTGGAAGGAGTTCGCATGTTACTGGCATATGTTGCACATAAGAATTTTAAGGTATACTAAATGGATGTCAAGTCAGCATTTTTGAATTGAGTACTAGAAGAAGAGGTCTACATAGAACAACTAGAAGGATTTGTTGATCCAGATAACAAAGACATGGTATGTAGATTACATATAGCTTTATATGGTTTGAAGAAAGCATCGAGAGCCTGGTATGAGAGGTTGCATACTTATCTGTTAAGTATTGGTTTTGTAAGAACTAGTGAAAACAACAATTTATACATGAAAGGAGGATCTGATGATACTATTTTTATTGCTAAAATATTTGTGGATGATATAATTTTCGGAGGAAAAGATCAAATTTGCAAATCTTTTTCTGATGAGATGAGAAAAGAATTTGAAATGTCAATGTTTGGAGAGATTAAATTCTTTCTAGGCTTGCAGGTTATTCAGCAGAATGATGAAATATTCATCACACAATCAAAGTACATAAAGGAAGTATTGAGAACATTTGGCATGTTAGATGCTAAACTAGTTAGAACACCGATGGTCACATGCTACAAATTGACTAAAAATGATGAATCCACAGATGTAAATCAAACATTTTACTGATCTATGATTGGTAAACTGATGTATGTTGTACACAGTCGACTTGATATTGCACATACAGTTGGGATTGTGGGTAGATTTTTGGCCGATCCTAAGGATTCACATATGGTTGTAGTGAAAAGAATCTTGAGATACTTGATGAAAATAGAGGACAATGGAATATGGTATCCAAAGGAAGGAAAATTTGAACTAAGAGTTTATACCAATACTAATTGGGATGGAAATATAGATGATAGAAAAAGCACAATTGAAGAAGCATTTTTATTTAGTGAAAGAATTGTAACTTGGACAAGTAAGAAACAACCTTGTATTTCTCAGTCTACAGCCAAAGAAGAGTACGTTGCTACTACTTCAAACTATTCAAACATTGCCTATATCAAACAAGTGTTGGAAGGGATGAATGAGGTAATCACTGAGCCGGTGATTATATATTGGGACAACACTAGTGTAATTAATATTTCTAAGAATCCTGTAATGCATTCAAAGAAAAAGCATATATCAATCAAGTATCCCTACTTAAGGGAACAAGTACAGGAGAAGCAAGTAAAACTAGAATATGTGACATCAAAGGAGAAACTTGCTGATATTTTTACCAAGCCTCTACCGAAGGATAGTTTTGAATACTTGAGGATTAGACTTGGGGTCTGTCCCTTGTCTACCAGTCACTTATGTGATCCAAAGGTTACATCAGACTACTCTTATCAGAAGATCATTAATGTTGATGCAACATAGCTCACACTTTGGATTTTGTCTAAAGTTGTGAAGGAAAGCATTCAGAGTTTGCAACATCAGTATACCGAGATACAATTGTTTGCACTGAACAACAATGAGTTACTTGGCTACTACAGAGCTATATGTTTTATGTTTTTCTTTGACATTGTTGTCAATGGGAGAGATAATCAGGGAGAGAAGTTGATAAATGAAATATTAGACAAAGATTGTTGTCAAAAGGAGAGAGATCAGTATGGACAGAGATCGTGATATATCTATCTAAGGAAGAGATAAACTAAGAAAGTCAGGGAGAGGTGAAAAGATCAAATCCACAGAGGAAAGTCTACACATGTAATGCTATTATGTAACATAGTGATTAAACATATTAAAATCAAGTTAGGGAGAGCTTACTGAGCTACAACATTGACTTATATAGTTGTAGAATACATGTTTGGTATGTGTATGTCATATTTCATATTGCTTGTATTGCCATCAATGGAAAAGAGAGAGATTGATGAACTACAACTGATTGAATATCTGAATGAATTGAAAATCAGTAATTAGAGATCACTGAGTTACTGAATGGATATGCAAGATGATTAAATCAGTAATATATTGCCATTGATGTCAACTAGTTTTGACAGTACTTATCATGTAAGTTACAAACATCTAACCATCTATAGAAGGGAGAAAAAGATAAAGAACTGAAATATCTACATGAGGAAGATGTATATGATAGATGAGGAGAATAAATACCTTGGGTAACTTATTGATGATTCTTTGGCCTTATGTTTTTTACTTTATTATGTTGCATTCATCTATGATGAAGAAGGAAGAAAAACTGTACAAAGCAGTGTGGTCAATAAATGAAGCACTTCAATATACACCAAGCTAGTGTAGTGTATACCGAGCGATAGTATCAACCAAGCTCGTTTTCACTGATGCATTTCTTTGTTAACCGAGTATGGATGAAAGTATTAAATGCTTAGTTTAGTTGACAAAAATTGATGAGCTGGAATGTGTATGATTTCAAGGTTGAAGATAAAGTTTGTTGTGAGATCCATGGCTAACAAAATTTGAAGATCTAAAGGATGGAATTGAAATGTGGCACTGACACAACAACCGAGGAAGTTTTAAGTAGCAAAATCAATGAAGGAGATTAAGTGGAAAAATCTGATGGATGAAAAGAAAATGGTTTACTTGTCTATATAAAAGATATTGGTTTCATTATTAAAACTATACTGAAAGGAAGAAGACTACAAAGATTTCGTGTGAACATGGCTTCATGCATGCCTGATCAAACTGGTTGAAGGAGAACCAAACTATAGAGTTAACTGAGCATCACCGAGCTATTACTGAGTGATAGTAAGTTATTGAATATTGAAGAACTGAATTGAAATATTGATCAGAGCATTTGTATGGGCTTAGAATAGATCTGAACATCTGCAAAGTCAAGTTGTATTGTAATTAGATCATCTACTGTTTCAGTTTAACCATTGTTACAGACAAGATCTATTAACCGAGAGGACTTAACCATCTTATGTTATGCCCTATGTCATTCATTGAATGTACATTGTTATCCTATCAACCCCATAGTGAATACTGGTTGGATGATAACTCTTAGTCTTAAATCCTCTAACAAGGTCACACCTTACAGTGTGTTTTGTAACCTTTAACAGGGTTGGTTCTTCACCGCGCTCACTTCAGAAGAGTGTGTTGATACTGAAAATTTTAAGTCCTAAAGGAATAGGACATCAAGTAAGTATAATATATATTTTTCATATTTTATAGATTTCCTTTGATAAAAGATTAAAATAGATAAAGGGCGTGTGCATTTGTTATTTTTATTCTCATGTATTAGGTTGTAAATTGCTTTATTTTATGCATATTTGTTTTAAATAATAATAATTCTAAAAATAAAAAATAAAATAGGTTGAACAAAAGGCAGCGAGAGGGAGTTGAACACTCAACCTCTCAAGCCGACCTTTTTCCTACCTATCTACCCTCCTACCCCCTAACCAATTAGTCTATTTTTTTTCTTCGAGAGGGTTAGGAGAAGATACTTATTTATCTTTATTTTTACATGGAGGTGAGAAATAAAGTGCAACCTCTTACACAGGGAGTAATATCTTCCCTAATTAACTTTCAAATTAAATTAGGAATTCTTTTATGTATTTATTTATTTTTCTGATTTTATGAAAAAGAATGCGGAGAGGGAGTTGAACACTCGACCTCTCGACCCATTCATTTTCCTACCTAACTATCCGACCCTACCCCTACCAATTGCTCTATATTATTCTTCGAGAGTGTCTATGTAAATAAATGTATAAATTTAAGATAGTCTTATCTCCTTTGAAATAAATTATTAAAATTAATATTGTTTGTGAGATAGAAATTTTAAATTTTATGAGCATTAATTATGGTTTCATTTTAATTTGTGATTTACCTCCCCCCAAAAGTTAAAAATATGATATAAAAGTTAAATTTGATAAATATTAATTTGTTTAGGGTTTTGGTATATTTTGATGTTAATTCTTTTTCTTTTTCGTAAGCCTAAATACAATTTGGCATTTTCACCTAATGTACTTTTAACATTAATATTTTACCAAATTAGGTGTAAAAGTTTTAACATTATTGTACTATTATTAAAATTTAGTGATGTGTAATGTAAATGTTTTTTTTTATATATAACTATTTAGGGTTTGCCATTTTTTGCTTTAGTTGCAAATCCCTAAGAGTAACTTTTCCTTACTCATTTAATTTTAGGGTGTTAATATTTTTATCTTAATATTTTTATAAGTTAGTTAATCTTTTTATACGTATAGGGTTGCTTTTTAGAAAGTTTGATTTATTAGGGTTCCCTAATTATATATATTTTTTATAGGTGTAATATTATCTTATGCTAGAAATATTTTGTAGCATTTGAGTAATTATTTTATGAGCCTGATATGTTAGCCCTAAGTGGATTGATTTGATCTTTAAGGTTAAATATATATTTTTTATTTAAATGGATTATATTCTTAAATAAATGTATTATGTTTTATTTTGGAGTAAAAGAATATTTCTAAAAGTAATGTTTTTATTTTTTCTCATTATTAAAGCCTTTTATGATTTAGTAATTAAAGTAATTCCTTATATTTTTGATAATTTTTGAGAATGACATAGAACATAATGTTAAATTTTTATTCTCCTCATTGTTTGTGAAATGCATGTATTAAGATTTGGCATGGAATTATTTTTGATTAATTCTTAATTAATAAATAAATAATTATAGTTTTGTGAGAACCTTTATATGGTATGAAAATAATAAATTTTATTTTTATTATCTAATCTTTGGTGTTTTCATGCAGGTAATTGAATATCAAGTTATTATGCACAGAACACCAAAGAGCACCAAATCAATTTGTATGGGAAATATTTATCTTAACAACCATTGTTATGGTTTGTTTTTAGGTTAGTTGAATAATTAGGTCCTGTGAAAGGGCATGTCCTTTCACAGGAAACCATTGGGATTCATATTTATAATCAATCAATTGTAAACCAAAAAAAAACACAGTTAATCACTGCAAAAAATCTACCTTCTCATGGACTGGAATTTAATGTCTCAAGATCTTATGCATGGATATCTGATAAGTGTTTATACCCTATTGATTATATAGTTTTTATGTTCAATTGGTTTCTTGGATTACTCTTTAGCCAGGGTATCCTACTGTGTTTTCTATTTCATGCATTTATTTATGACTAATTTTTACAATTTGAATAATGGTAGCATGATCTGAGAACCTGTTACTGTTTCCTTTCGAGCTCTTAAGTTGAGTTAAAAACCATAGGACCTATTGTATAAATTGTTGTAAATTTTATTTCAATAGAAGCTTGTACGGTGATGGTCTCATTTTACAGAAATGAGTATCTTAAAACCATCTCCACTTACATGTAGTATTGAATGTATCTGACTCTATTTTCAATTTAGTATCAGGCACTGGTCTATTCATTCATTTGAAATTGTCATTTTTTTTCCTCTATGACTTACATTTCATATCTTATCTATTATCCTATTTACAAAGCATTCAATTAGGTTTAGCATTACTTTCTAGCCTTTAGTTTAGATTTGAAACATTTCTCACAATTAGTATATTAGGTTGTTGTTTCTTCCAAGGATCATTAACCCCTTTGGAAGGAATTTCTATTGTTTATGCATGTGTTTGTGCAGTTAGACAACATACTCAATTTAGGCCTACCATCCTTGGTTTGATCGAACTAGAATTGTAGAAGCATTTATTGTGCCTATTAGTTGGCCTCAAAACGGTCCAACATTTTTGAGCACCAACAAATTGGTGACTCTATTGAGGAAGCTATCAGTGAAAGATAGTTTTAGAATCTCTAGTTATTATTACAGAGACTCTACTGGGAAGAAGGATTCAGAGAAGTTATTAATTCCTCATAGAGGGTGAGGTGGTGACTCTAAAATTCAATTTCAGGTGAAGCCTATGTTAGGTAGTAGATCTCTACAGAATAAGCGGTTCATTGAATTGGAACCAAACAATGAAGAAAGGATTATAGGAAGTGACAATGATTGGTTTAAAGTTTTTTCTAATCCATTGTATAACATGGATAACTATCGAGAGAACATTAATGATCAACACCAGGGGAATGAATCATGGCAAAAAATCTACCCTCTCACAGATTGGAATTTAATGCCCAAAATCTTCTGTACGAATATCATATAAGTTTTTATACCCTACTGTTAATATAGTTTTTTACGTTCGATTGGTTTCTCAGATTACTCTCTAGCTAGGGTATCCTACTGTGTTTTCTATTTCATGCATTTATTTATGATTAATATATACAATTTGAATAATGGTAGCATAGTCTGAGAACCTGTTATTGTTTCCTTTCGGGCTCTTCAGTTGAGTTAAAAACCATAGGACCTATTGTATAAATTATTGTAAATTTTGTGTTAATAGAAGCTTGTAGGTTGATGGTCTCATTTTACAGAAGTGAGTTATCTTAAAACCTTCTCCGGTTATACACAATATTGAATGTATCTGATTCTATTCCCATTTTGGTATCAAGCACTAGTCTATTCGTTCATTTGAATTTGTCATTTATTTCTTCATGTGAAGTACATATCTTATCTGTTATCCTATTTACCAAGCATTAAATTAGGTTTAGCATTAATTCCTACCCTTAGTTTAGATTTCAAGCTATTTGACAATTAGGATATTAGGTTGTTTTTTCCTCCAAGGATCAGTAACCCCTTTGGAAGGAATTTCTATTGTTTATGTGCATTTTTGTGTAGTCAGACAACATATTCGATTTAGGCCTACCAGCCTTGGTTTGATCAAACTAGAATTGCAGAGGCATTTATTGTGCCTATCAATTGGCCTCAAAATGGTCCAGCATTTTTTAGCACCAACAGAGTGAAAATTATTTTGGGTTACCAGTCCCAGGTGGTTTTTCCCTTAATAAGGTTTCCGCATTAAATCATTGTGTTATGTGTTTATGTGATGATTGTTTTATTTTCATACCTTACATATTGCATATTTGATTTGGTCGGTAATCACATTAAGTTATTTGATTGGTCATTAGTAAAGACATAGACAGTATAGTATTTTATGTTACCGAGCTATAGAGTTATTTGGAATTGTTTTAAGAGTTGCATAATTGTGATTGGGACTATAGGATAACTGATCTAATTGATTCACCCCCCCTCTCAGTTATTCTAACATAGACCTCAAAAATTGCACACTATAGAAATTATGATCTTTTTAAAAAACTCATGAGACACTTCCTCCAAGAGGATAAGGAAGCATACTTCCTATAGCTAGCCCAACAAGGGGCTAAACTTCCTCACAATATTAATGTTGAAGACATCGTAACACAAGAGGAAGAAACCCCTATCACAACCATGATGCGACAAATGCATGCTATGCAAGTCAAAATCAACAAAATGGAAAAGGAGAAAGAACCCAAAGACTTCTCAATGGATGCCTTATGTCCATTTCCATTCTATCAAAACTTGTATATGCCACCACTCCCTCAAGAGGTGGAGATACAAAATATGACAAATATGATAGTAATTCAGATCCACAAGATCATGTTAGGTAGTTTTTCACCCTATCAATGGATTTTATGCATGAACTAACCTACCTAATGTATCTCTTCCCATGATCTTTGGGAAGGGAAGCCATTAATTGATTCTCCAAAATACCTCCAACAATCAAATATTTTGGGGAGTTGATAAAAGTGTTTTATCAACAATAATCCTACAACATTCAACATCCTGTCACAATGATAGACATATGTAACTTAAGACAAAAAATAGGAGAACCATTCCTATCTTTTCTCAAATGTTGGAGGAAAAAGTTCTCACTATACCCTCAAAAAATTCTGGAAAATGAGAAAATGGAAATCTTTATCAATAATATGATTCTAGAAATCAACTATCACCTTCAAATGCAAGGTCACACTTCATTTGACAAAATGGTAGATAGTGCCATGAAAATAGAGGATGTACTTGTTCACAAGGGAGATATCACACTTTACAAAGAAAACAAGTATGATTTAAGTTCCCATTCACACAACAAAGATAAAGTTAAATTTTGGAACAAGAACAAAAATGTTGTCACAGATGGTGTTGTTGATCACATTAGTGCTAGACCCAAAGCACTAACATTCAACCTCACAATTAGAACTCAAGCCATAAAAGCCTCCAAAAAGAAGACAACTGAGTCCCCTAAAAATTCAAATGAATACAAACCATGGGTTAAAAAATAAAAGCATGAGTTCACTCCTTTGGATGAGTCCTTGGAATATTCCATGAAAACACTATTGGAAAATAACATCATCACGCTACCTGAGTTGAAACCTTAAGACCCAGAAGTCAAACTTAAGTGGTAGAAGGAGAATGATTTCTATGATTTTCACTGAAACAAGGGTCATAAAACCAATAATTGCATGGGCCTGAAACATCTTATTCAAGATTAAATTTATGCTAGAGACATTTTTATTGACAACCATAAATCCAATAATGATCATAAGGCATTCATGAAAACTTTTTTGAAACATACTCAAGGAGAATCATCTTCTTCCAAACCAAATATGGGTGCTAAGGTAAATTACACATACTTCAACAAAAATGAAGTAATCAACAATGTAGAGCCATGCACATCTTAGTATTGCACTATCATTACCATTCTCAAGAAAGATGAAGACAATAGATCAACCAATGCAGTCACTAGATCTAAAACTCAGGTAATTCTTCCAAGACTAAGCTCAGGTTCATCAAATGCCCCAAAAGTATCACTAAACCTTACATCAGATTTTAAACAAAGGATTAAATCTAAATATTCCAATTATAAAGAGTCTAAAACAACATCTTAAGGATACAACACTATCGGACAACTTTAATGCACTAATTCAAAGATCTCCATATTTGAGTTGCTTCAGATTTCTCCTACTCATTGAGTAGGTCTAGAAAAAGCTCTCATCAACTCTAATATTCTATAAGAACTTGATCTTGATCAGTTTGAGACCATGGTGGGCCATTTAATATCTCCTCAATAAATATACTTTTCAAAGGAATATGACAATTCTCTCAGTCATCCACATAACCAGCAATTACATATTAAATTCATGATTGAAAAACATCATGTCAAGCATGTTTTGATAGATGGAGGAGTTGGTCTAAACATTTGTTCATATAAACTAGTACTCAACTAGGGTTATCATAAAATGTTATTGACCTAAAAAAGAGAATAACAATAAAAGCATATGATGAGCAAGAAAGATCTTCAATGGGAGTCATTGTTCTACCTATCAGAACATGACATGTAATTAGAAACATCAAGTTTATCAAGTATTGGATCTCCCACTGGCCTGAACATCCTTTTAGGAAGACCCTGGATTCATGAAATGCAAGAAATTCTGTCAAAATACCATCAATGTGTTAAGTTATCATATGATGGTGTAGAGGTAAAAATACCTATGGATCTATTAGTATCTTGAAATGCTTTGAAAGAAAGCATCAAAAAATTTGTTCCAAATAACAAAGAGTCTTCTACAGATCAGAGTGATGTATACTCCACATCAAAATTGGAAGACATAGAAAAGGGGATCAAAATCAAAGATACATGTATGGGAGAATACACAATATAACTAGTTCTATCTCTTACATCTGTCCCACTCTCACCTAAATCTTATGGGAAACCTTCAGAGAAAATGAAACCTACAACTAAAGAACCATAGGTCATATATGAGAGGACTATCATCACAGAAAAGGTATCCAAAAAAGAAATAGATGAAGAAGAGGCTATACTAGCTTGGTTATAAAAAGATGAATCTCAATCACAAGAGGTTCAAGATTGTGAATCTAAATCACTTAAGATTCCTCCAAAATCCTATGGACCAAGGAAAAAGATAATTTCCAAAATGGGATACACTGGAACAAGACCTCTACCAACAAGAGGAAAGGGTATCATAAAACCCATTGAGCACTTTGGAAAAATAAACAAAGATATAAGAGGCATAGGTTATCAAAGAAAAAATTTCCATCTCAGTGGGAATTCTACCAATGTCATAGATAAAATAGAACCAGGAACATATACTCCATACATTGATGGTACTCAAGAAGAGGAGGAATCATATCATGAAGATAGTGATGATTTAGAGAAAATAGATTTTTTTCCTTGTGAATGTATACCTGAACACATCCTGGACCTCCTTAATGATGACAAGAAACCTAAGGAAAGAGTCAATGTGGTAGACATACAAGAACCTACTACTGGACAAGAACAAACTAGTACACAAGAAACAATCACAACACAAGAACCTAATGATCTAGGAAAAAAACAAGAAGAAGAAGGTATACCCATCACCATAGCTGAAAATTTGGGATACTCTAGTGATACTGAGATAGATTCACATGAATATGAATTCTATTTATAATTTGAAGGAAACTTTGCTTGGGGAAATTGTCCTAATTTCACACATGTTCTTGACTTTCCTAGAGATCTTAAGGAGGAATCTATTGACTATGAATGAGGATTCAGTCCAGAACTAGAAGAATAAGAGCTCATAAGAGACAAACATATCGATATTATTCACCAATATGCACCTACAACCAATGTGAGCTTAGAACTACATGATAGACCTCATGGATCTGATTCAATTTTTACCAACATAGGATCTAACGATGACATTGAGATGCTTAATGAACTAGACATCTTAAGCAAAAGTATTACCTTAGAATTAGAGAGTCAGATTAGAACCAATAATGATAACATTACATGTGTAAGCACTCTTAGATAGTCCTTTCCTAAGCTTACTATCAAAGATCCAGAACTTATTGACCAAACATCTAGATAACCAAGACATGATATCTACACTTTCCAAATGGACTATGCTTTAGCATGCTACCTGAATGCAGTTGAACCTATGCCAACTTCCATCAGTGAGCCTAGCATCAACATGATAGAGTCATATATCAAATATCTCAGTTAAGAAAATAAAAATAAAAGGAACAAGAGCTCTAAGGGTGAAAACCACTATGTGGCAGTGTAAGAGCAAAAAATAGTAAAAATTACAGATGTATCTGAAGGTAAAATCCTCTATTAGGCACCCAAAGATGAGATATTTGATGTCCTTCCAAGTCATTTATAGGACAAATCACTAGTTTTAATATAACCAACTTAATATATCAATTTAGGCACACTAGAGGAACCTTATTTAATTCATGTTGCATAATCCCTATCAAAAGAGGAGAAACAAGAATTTACCATATTCTTAATGGAGAAAAAGATAAACTTTGCATGGAAGTATTGAGATGTTCTAGGATTAGATCCCAATCTGATTATGCATCATCTCTCTATAGATCTGAGAGTTAAACTAATCAAGCAGAAGTTGAGAAAAATGCATCCTCATGTTGCACTTTTTGTCAAAGTTGAGCTAGAGAAATTACTCAAGAAAGGATTCATCCTAGTCATAGACTATTCTGAATGGATATCAAAGATGTAAACATAGATAAGTCTATCTCAATATGCACATATTTCAAAGATGTAAACAGTGCATGCCAAAAGGATGACTTTCCACTAACAAATATTAATATGATAGTGGACATGACAACGCGATTTGAAATGTACTCCTTAAGGGATGGCTTTTTTGGATATATCCAAATAAAGATAGCCCCAGAGGATCAAGAGAAGACAGCTTTCACCTGTGCATGGGGTACTTTCTACTAGAATGTAATGCCATCAAAGGGCCATGACATCTATATTTCATGATATGATGGATAAAAACATGGAGGACTATTCGGATGACATGTTGGCTAAATCAATGAAGATATCTAAACACTTATCTAAACTGGGTAAAATATAGGATAGGATAGAAAAAAAAATTCTTTGACTAAACCCCAAGAAATGTGTCTTTGGTGTCACTTCAGGAAAACTCCTAGGATACATTATTTCTAAGAAGGGTATAGAAGTAGATCCAAAAAAGGTCAAAGAAATCATGGTGATGCAACCTCCTAAAAATATTAGTCAAATGTGTACTTTACAAGGTAGAGTACAATCGATCAGATGCTTCATCTCTTAGTTGGCCGATATATCAAAACCTTTCACTAAAATATTGCATAAAGGTGTGACTTACAAATGGAGTGATGAATGTGAAAATAATTTCAACCACATTAAGCAATACTTAGAAAATTCACCAATTATCATGCCTCATATTCAGGGAAAGCCATTGATATTGTATGTTTCAGCAATAGATACATCACTTAGGGCATTATTGGCACCACATGATGAAAATAAATGAGAAAGAGCTATCTATTACATTAGTCAAATCTTGGTGGCATATGAAAATAATTACTCTATGATAGAGAAAGCATGTCTAGCTATGATCTTTACATCATAAAAAATGAGACACTACATGTTGGCTCATACCATACATCTAGTGGAAAAGATAGATCCATTGAAATACTTATTAAGAAAATTTTCTATCACAGGTAGAATAGAAAAATGGTTAATGTTATTGAGTGAATTTGACATTGAGTATGTTGAAAGGAAAGCCATAAAAGGATGTCATCGCAGATCAACTAGTTGAGGCCCCACTGTTTGATGACCAACCAATGCAAATGGAATTTCTTGATGCTTCTATCATGCACCTATCCTCAAGAAGATGGTGATTATTCTTTGATGGGTCTTACACAAAAAATAGATCTGAAGCTGGTATCTTGTTCGTCACTCCACAAGGATACTCCATTCCAAAGGCATTTAGAATCAATTTTTCTTAAACTAATAACATAACAGAGTATGAAGGTTTGTTAGATGGAATGAAATTGGTAATAGAATAGAAAGTAACAAAATTGCACATTCATGGAGACTCCCAACTAGTCATTCACCAAGTCAATGATGTGCATCAAACAAAGGATGAGAAGCTCATTCCATACAAATGGATGGTAGATGATCTAAAGAGCTACTTCATTTCTATCACATTTGGATAGATACCCAGAATGGAGAACAAGGCAACTGACGCCATGGCTACACTATCATCTATACTACAGAAACCAAAATATGAGCTATGCTATGAATTCTTGGTGGAAGCACTGTCATTCCCTGCCTATGATTGCCCAGAAACCTGCATGATTTGCATTGTTGCTGGTCATGATTCCTCATGTTATAAAAATCTCTATTCTTACCTTCATGACCAAGTCATTCCTAATAGCCTTAACTGTAATGAAAAATAACACCTTGTCCAAAATGCATCATGGTATGTCCTCATTGGTAATGATCTATACAAAAAAAGTCTAGATGGTATACTCCTTCAATGTTTACAGCAAGAAGAGTTGAAACATGCATTAGAGGAAGTCCATGATGGTATTTATGGGTCACATTCCAATGGTCTAACATTATCTTGAAAACTAATTAGGGTGGGGTACTATTGGCCGGATATGGAGGAAGAGGTTGTGAAATATGCCAAGAATTACAAGAAATATCAGGGCCATAGTAACTTAATTCATGCACCAAGTAAATATTTGATTCTTTTTACAACACCATGGCCCTTTCAACAATGGGCATTTGATCTCATAGGAGCCATATATCCACATTCATCAAATGGTCACAGTCATATAATCACAATAATTGATTATTTCACAAAATGGGTTGAAGTAGTTCCATTGACACAAGCAACCAACAAGAAGATTTCTATGTTCATCCTAAACTATATAATTTGATGATATGGTATCCCACACTCCATCATCACTGAAAATGAAGGCCAATTCAAAAACAAGGACCTAGATTCCTTATGTTCCAAATTCAAGATCATTCAACATTGGGTATCCATCTATTATCCATAGGGAAATAGGGTCAAAAAAATAGGGTGAGATTGGCATCTTATGAAAAATCCATCTCTCTAGGCCTATAGGACAAGTATAACAACACCCACTAGGGCTACTCCCTTTGCTTTAGTATATGGGACTAAAGTGGTATTATGTATAGAGGCTGAAATCCCATCTCTATGAATAAGAATGCATGTTCTAGTTACTGATGACAATTATAGAGTGTCTAGGTTGAGAAATGTTGAATTACTAGATGGGAGTAGGCAAGTTGTGTATGATCATCCAAGGGTCAATGCCACTATTTTGTCTGACCTATTCGATCTTGTGTCACATATCCTGCATACCTATAGACAAGAGGCTACTGGGGCTATCTCTCATCACCATAAATGGGCCTACATATAGGGATATGCTCCCATGCCAAAATTTGTAAGACCAAAAATCCATGTACAAAACTCTTGGCCTCATGATACATAGCCTCATGCATCTCTAGAAACATATGGGATGGGAGTATACATTGTCCCCATCCAAGCTGTGTGGGTTGTGCCATCAATATCTATACCATAGGAGCCAAACCCATAAAAAATTTTCTCTATTGATGGTCTTCCATAATCACTTTGCCAATCATCCCTACTAGGATGCACTCAAGTCTATGAATGGGTCTGTATCTCTGCACCAAAATCTCCCAAGGGATCTGCTGGAATAGCTGTGTTAGGAATGAATGTTGAATATATCCTATGGGGGAGTATTCAGAGTAATTCTGTAGTAGTTTTATTTTGCATTCATGATTGTGTTTACATCATTGATGTCAACACATTGATTTACAGGATAATAGCAGAGAAGTAGACAGTGTTTGTATTAGCGCACATGGAGAATTGGAGATCAAGCTATGAAGAGTTGAGGAATTGTTCTATATTGTGTCCTAAGATTATGGTTAAGAGAACGTACATAAATTCAATTATTCATGACAATTATGTTTAATTTAGTGGAAAATATATTCTGATAGTGTTCCTTAGAAGCGGCTTGTGATAACTGGATTATATCTCCTAATCGGGATAGAATCTGGACATGAAAATTTGTAAAGAGGTTGATGATATTTTAGAGGTGAATTGGATGAGACAACATATTCATAGGTCACACGTGTGAATAATTATTTAGTTTGGAAGCTGACAGTTTTATGTGGTTATGAAATATTATGTAACGTGTAATGATTTATATTTTGTATTTGGTTAAGCATTTTAGGCTGACTCTATTGTAAATTATTTGAGTATGGTATAAAGGAAGGATTGTTTTCCTTGATTGTAACATGTATGAAATATAAGAGAAAGATATGAGATATTTATGTTGTTAGAGGATATACGATATAAGAAGATTTGGAATTGAGATCTAGTAAAGCAGATGATACAGTTTGGCACATTCAAAGCAGTGAAGATAAGTTGCTAAGATTAGTAATATTTGTATTATTCTATTCAGATAATATAGAGAGAAGTTGGATAGTGAGTTTGGTGATCTTTCCCTTGAAGCTATTTGGATAGTGGGTCCTTTTGTCATCCATAACTCTTAACTAGGTTAGAATCCTTTTACAGTTATTCAAAGTCTCTTAATAGGGACTAATATGTACTGAATGTATTTCGTAGACTCTTAGTACATCATTTATGGGTACCATATCCACTAGGGTTTACTCTCTGATCAAGAGGTTCCCTAGTCAACACATCTTGTGTTATTATGTATGTTTATCTTTCTATGGTTGTTGTTTATATTGGCTACATGGTTGAAATATAATAATGGTATTATAAGTTGTTTTTAACTGATAACTAATTCAACCCCCCCCCCCCTTTCAGTTATCTTGGTGGACTTTACTTTCTAACAATTGGTATTAGAGTGGCAGGTCCTTGAAGGAAACGTTTAACAACTTAAGGAGATATATGGCGAGTCATTTCAGGAAAGAAAGCCCTAAGTTTGATGGAGTTAACTAAGACAGTTGGAAGGAAAAGATGAAGACACATTTACTATGTTTAGGATCAAGATATTAGTTGATCACAAAGAATGATAAGACTATCATTGAAGAAGATAAACTTGAAGATTTCACTGATAAGGAAAGATATCTATTCATGTGTAACATACTTTCCAGAGAAGCACTTTTGTTAGCTCTTCCAGAGAATGAATACAGTTAGGTAAAAATTCTAAGGACATCTCATGAAACTTGGTTAGCTTTACAATCTACTTTTGAAGGTGATGTACATGCTAAGAGAGTTAGATTATAGAGTTGGATATATTTATTTGAAGATGTAAGAATCATGCATGGAAGATGAATCTGTTAGAAGTTATATTGGTAGGATATCAGAGATTGTTGTTGGTATCAAAGCTTTTGAAGGAAACAAAACTAAAGATGAAGTCATATGGAAGACCTGAAAGACACTGATGCCTTTATTTAAGAAAACAACGCAGATGATTGAACAAGTTATACATTGTACCAAAAATTTTACCAGAGAAACTCTTCTTGGAAGATTAGAAGCAGTAGAGATGGGCTTGAGACATTCTGGAGATTTTCCTAGAATTGAAACAACATTCAGTGCACTTTGTGTTCGCCCTACTTTGTCAAGAAGTACAAGTGTCATTGGAGATTATGATAGTTGCAACAAATCTAAGACAAAAGAAGAGAGACAGATTGAGGAAGGAATTTCCTTTCTTGTGAAGAGAGAACCTGAAGGTAAGAACATCTTTAAATGTTGGACATGTCAAGAATATGGTCATTTCACATCTAAATGCCCTAAGAGAGTGAAAAAATATAAGAACTTTAAACCTAGAAGATTTACAGAATGCTATTATGCTAATGATGAATAATTTGAAGCTAGCATTGAGAAAGTCTTAAGTGAAAGTGAGAATGAAAGTGATGCCATAGGATTTGTAGTGATAAAAGAAGAAATATCTAAAACTAAAGTCAGAGAAGAAAAAGATTTAGTTTCTCAAGTAGAAAATAAAATTGATTGGATTATAGACAGTGGTAGTTCACATCATATGACTGGAGATATGAAGCAATTTATAATGTTTAACAATTATGATGGAAGGATTGTTAGAGTTTGGAACAATGCACCTTGCTTGATAAAAGGAATATGATCTATTACTCTTGATGGAAAGACTAACACTAATGATGTTTATTTTGAGGATGGATTGAAACATAATCTTCTAAGTGTTGGACAGTTAGTTGATAAGGGATATCAAGTTTGGTTTACTAAGAAGACTTGTGTGATCAAAGATAATAATGGTAATATGATTGGAACTAGATCAAGAACCAAAGGTAATGTATTTAAGTTGAATCGTGCTGAAAATACATGTTTTCTTAGTAAAATTGATTACCATTGGTTATGGCACAAAAGGTTTTGTCACATAAACTTTGATAACATTGTGATAGTAACCACTACATTTGCAGTAAGATATTTGCAAAAGATTATGAAACCTACCAACATGATACGCAAAGAATGTGTTATGGCTAAGCAGAAAATAAGTTCTTTTCCCAGTAAGAAGTTCACTAAAATAGAAAAATTGGAAATTTTTCATACAAATTTGAGAGGTCCCACAAGGACTAGATGATTCTATGGTGAAAGGTACTTTATGATTTTTGTTGATGAATTTACTAGAATGATGTGGATAGCATTTATTAAAGAAAAATATGAAGCATTTGACAAGTTTAGATTGATTAAGAAAAAAGTTGAGAATGAATTTGGAATGAAGACTAAATGTTTAAGATCTGATAGAGATGGAGAATTTACTTCAAAGGAATTTAATACTTTTTGTAAAGTGAATGGTATTAAGAGACAATTTTCATCCCCTAGAACACCTGACAAAATGGTATTACAGAAAGAAGCAACAGATCAGTAACTGAGGTAGAAAGAGCTATGTTATTTGAGAATGATTTGGAGAAAATACAACAATATATACAATGAACAGAGTATAAATACGAGCAGACATAGACAAGACACCTTATGAATTATTTTTTGGACATGCACAATCAGTTAAGTATTTCAGAATTTTTGGAAGCAAATGTTATATTAAGAGAGATGATGACATTGGTAAGTTTGATCCCATAAGTGATGAAGGTATATTTATTAGTTATTCATTGAAAATAAAATCTTATAGATGTTTCAATAAAAGAACTAAGACTATTGTTGAGAGTACAAATGTTAAAGTTAATGATAAGATCAAAATTTAGGAAAGAATACTTGATTATGAATCAGATGAAGAATTTCATCCTAGAATTGATCAAGAAAATGTTGAATTATTTTATGAAACTAACAGTGATTTGCAGAATAACAATTACATTGAGGAAATAAGAGAAGAACCAAGATCAGAATAAAGAGTTGAAGCAAGAACTTAGACAGTGACATGTAATAATAATCTAGCAAGGAATCATCCTGTTGATCAGATTATTGGGAGCATAGAAAAATGAGTTTTGACAAGAAATAAGGTACAAGAAGAATTATGTTTGATTTCTCAAATTGAACCTAAAACTACTAAGGAAGCCTCTAAATATGATAATTGGATTCAAGCAATGAAGGAAGAACTAGATCAAATTGAGAAGAACAAAACTTAGGAGTTGGTCCCTAGACCTAAAGATAAAAATGTTATAGGAACTAAATGGGTATTTAGAAAGAAGATGAATGAACAAGGTGAAGTTGTAAGAAACAAATCAAGATTGGTATGTAAGGGATATTCATAGAAAGAAGGAATTGATTATGAAGAAACTTTTGCACCTGTTGCAAGAATTGAAGTGGCAAGAATGTTTTTGGATTATGTAGCTTATAAGAAATTCAAAGTGTATCAGATGGATGTGAAGTTAACATTTCTGAATGGAGAATTGAAAGAAGAAGTCTACATTGAGCAGCCATTTTCCTTTAACTCAAGAAGGAGACATGGTATGTAAATTAAATAAAGCTCTATATGGACCAAAGAAATCACCAAGAACATGGTATGCAAGATTAGATAAATATTTGATAAATTTAGAATTTACTAAATGCACTGTAGATAGTAATTTGTATTTGAAAGAGATTGAGAATCATTTATTGATTGTAGTTATTTTTGTTCATGATATTATCTTTGGAGGAGAAGATGAAGCTAGTGATAAATTTGATAATGAAATAAAGACAAAATTTGAAATGAGCATGATCAGTGAGATGAAATATGTTTTAGGATTACAGATAGCACAAAATAGTGATGGCATTTTCTTATCTCAAACAAAATATCTGAAATATTTTTTGCAGAGATTTGGAATGGAAAATTGCAAGCCTATTGGCACACATATGGTAACTGGCCATAAGTTATCTAGCACAGATGAAACTCCTATAGTTGAACAAAATAATTACAAATCCATGATTGGAGGATTGCATTATTTAACTCATACAAGACCAGACATATCACATGCAGTTCATATTGTTGCAAGATTTCAAGTTGATCCTAAAGAGTCACATTATGTAGTAGTGAAAGGAATATTTTGGTATATGAAAGGCACAATTGACTATGGGTTATGGTATGATAAATTAGATGACTTTACCCTATGTGCATATACAGATGGAGATTGGGGAGGTAGTGTTGATGAAAAAAAGAGTACAAGTGGTGGAGCATTTTTTCTTGGAGGAAGATTGGTTTCTTGGCTAAGTAAGAAACAAAATTGTATTTCACAAAGCACAATAGAAGAACAATATGTAGAAGCATCAAATAATTGTAATCAAATAATATGGATGGAAAAAATGTTGAAGGATATTGGAATCAAGTTCAATGAGCATGTTATCATACACTGTGATAACACCACTACAATAAGTATGTCTAAGTACCCTGTGTTACATTCTAAAAAAAAACATATAGAAATCAAGTATCATGTTGTAAGAGAAAAAGTTGCAGCAAAGAAAGTCATACTTGAGTATATCATTACAAAAGAGAAGATTACAAATATATTTACAAATCCTTTACCTATAGATGCATTTGAGTATTTGAGAGGTATGCTTGGGGTTATGCCCCGGCCTAATTTTGAATAGTGATGTAGAAAGTTACGTCAGTCTAGTGGTATATGAGCTCTATCCATTCTGGACTATATCCTGATACTTCCTCTATGGGGGAGTATGTGTGTTTCTGAGCTGAGTCATGAAGGACTCTTGTGAATTTGTTTTTTGAATAGTGTCTTTTGACATTCGATCTTGTATTGGATTGATATATTGATGTTTACCTTGTCATTGATGTCAATGGGGGAGAAGGATACATGAAAAACACTTAGTGATTGATTCATGAAGAGGATTTGAAAAAGTAAAGTATTGAAGAGAAGGATACATTTGATGATTGACTGAATTGATTGATGAAGAGGTTTTGAAAAGATAATGTAGAATAGAAGTGTTCTAGTTTGGTATTCATGGAACTTGGATGCTTTTCATCTATGTTTCCATCAATGCCAATGGGGGAGATTATTAGGAATGAATGTTGACTATGTCCTATGAGGGAGTATTCTGAGTAATTCTATAGTAATTGTATGTTGCATTCATGACTCTGTTTATCACTGATGTCAATACATTGATTTAATAGAGAATAACAAAGAAGCATATAGTGTTTCTATTAGCGCATGTGGAGAATTGCAGATCAAGCTATGTGGAGTTGAGGATTTGTTCTATATTATATCTTGAGATTATGGTTAAGAGCACATACAAAAATTCAATTATTCATGACAGTTATGTGTAATTTCATGGAAACTGTATTCTGACAGTGTTCCTGAGAAGTGGGTTGTGATAACTGGATTATATCTCCTAATCGGGATAGAATTTGGACATGAAAAGTTTTACAAGGGTTGATGATATTTCAGAGGTGATGATGCAGTGCAATACCAAAAATCTCAGGATGGATAGTCCAAAACTTCACTAGTAGGAACAATACAGTGAAAACACAAGAGAATACTCAAATAGAATTTTCATTCAACATGCTCGGCTGTAAGGCCTTCCAGGTTAGGGCCAAATACAAACAATTACAATAGTAATTCTACATTTCTCTAGATCTATGACACATCAACATCTATTAGAGACACTAAGGTAGATCTAAACTTGACCTCGCAAGACACCAAAAAATATCCTTGTCTCTAAGAATACAAACCACTAGCTTTGCTTTTTGGTGAAGGGTGCTCCCCTTAATACCACAAACACATAACAGAAATAGAGAAACAAAAACAATATGCAAGAATAGAAAATTGGCTTCTTATTATCTCCACAAATGTGGAATTACAAACTTTCAGAATTACAATATGTAAAGCCACATGGGCATTCCCTTACAAAATTCTGTAGGACAAAGCCTCGAACTATTACCTAGATCTACTACCCAGAACTATTCTGAACTAACTAAGACAATAATATAGCCTTCCTTATATAAGCAATTTTCCACCGCCTGGGAAGGTTCCAGAATTTTAGCCAATAAGGCCGACCAAACTTAGAATTATTTTATTTTACATTTTATTACATCATAGTCGGCTCAAGATAACCTTTGAAACCCGAACAAAAATTTTGAAGAAAATTATTTTTCGCCATTTCAGGAGGCCCAACTTTCGAAGACCATAAGTCATCACCAGTTTACCCGATCAGCTATTATAACCCCATTTCAGAAACACCACGAAGTGCTCTACAGGCTTGACCCACGCAAGTGCTTGTCACCCAAATTTTTGACCTCATCCGGGGCCTCTAAAGCCTTCAAAACTGAGTTCAAAGTTTCTGTACCCTGCTACCAATATCAAAAATCTTCAATATCTTCCAATATACACTTGATCTGGCAATGAAACTTTACTGGCACACTTATATGACCAAAATGAACCTCCAAGAAAGAAATCAGATCATTCTGAGTACATACAAAAATTACCAAAAATAGTAACTTTCCATAAATAGTAGCTATGCAAAAAATAGCCCTTATTGAATATAAAAATAGAAATATTTTTTTGGGTGATGCAAGATTGCTCTTACACCCAGGATGCTCCTGCATCAGACACCCAGGGTAATTTGAGAAGTGACCTTGTCACGACTCAGGTGTGCAGAGGAAAACCAAGATGGCTAACCTCCTCCTTTGTCAGCCATGATGAATCTTCAACAGGTCATCCTTTCCACTTGACCAGATATTCTTCATATGTCCTATTCCTTGTGCTTCTGCCAACATGACTATCCAGTATATCTTCGATCTCCTTAGTGTCTGAACTAGTTGCTGGAATACTCCACTATGCTACTGTGATCTCATCTTCAACACCTCCTTCATGATACTCTGTCAGATCTAAAATATTAAACACTGCTAAAATATTTAGCTCAGTAGGCAGTTCTACCTCATATGCATTTCCTGAATCATGTTTCTTCAGTATCCTACATGGTCCAAACTTCTTCATTTTTAGCTTGTTATATGTACCAATTGGAAACCACTCCTTCCACAAATGAACCATGACTTCATCACCAACCTGAAATTTCTTATACCTCCTTTTCTCATCTGCCTTAGCCTTATACTGTGCATTCATCTTGGTAATATGCTTCCTCACCTCCCCATGGATGTTCTTCAAGTGTTCTGCAAAATCTTCAGCTTCAGCACTACTTATTTCTCCTTTATCTATCTTCCTCAATTCAGATGCATTTCTTGGACTACTTCCATATACAATCTGGAATGGTGATTGACTAGTGCTCCTGTTGATAGAATTATTGTATGCAAATTCCACTTGTGGTAAAATCAAATCCCATCCTGTTGGCTTATCTCCAACCAAGCATCTTAGCAAATTTTCCAAACTCCTATTCACCACCTCTGTCTGTCCATCAGTCTGTGGATGATGTGATGAACTGAACTTCAAATCTGCCTTCAACTTCTTCCACAATGTACGCCAGAAATATCCATCAAACTTAGTGTCCCAATCTGAAACTATGGTCTTTGGCAAACCATGAAGTCTCACTACTTCTCTGAAAAACAATTTTGCTACATGAACAACATCATTAGTCTTCTTGTAGGGAATAAAATGTGCCATCTTTGAAAATCTGTCAACCACCACAAAAATTGAATCATGTCCCCGCTGAGTCCTCGGTAAACCAAGAACAAAGTCCATGCTGATATCCTCCCAAGGCTTCTTTGGTACGGGTAATGGCTGATACAACCCTGTATTCTACTTCACTCCTTTCACCATCTGACATACTCTACAACTCTATACAAACTTCTTCACATCTTGCTACAACTGTGGCCAATAATAATTCTCACTAACCAAACCAAGGGTTTTATCATGACCAAAATGTCCAGCCAATCCTTCGCTATGCTTCTCCTTGATGAGATTCTCCCTCATAGAACTTTATGGAATGTACAACTGACTCCCTCTGAGTAGCATATCATCTTGGATGATGAAATCCAACCATTTCATCCTGTCTAGAGTAACAGGTTCTGTACAAGCTTTCCAAGCTTCACCAAAATCAGGATCCTCTGCATACAAATTCTTGAGTTCCTTGAACCCAACCACTTCAATCTGCATTTCTGTCAGCAATAGTTGCCTTTTGCTAAGAGCATCTGCAACCCTATTAGACTTTCCACTCCTGTGTTTCAAAACAAATGTATACCTGTGCAAAAAATCAACCCATTTCAAATGCCTTTGATTCAATTTTCCTTGACTATTCAAATATTGCAAAGCTTGATGATCAGTATACAAAACAAACTCCTTAGGAAGTAGATAATGTCTCCACTTCTTTAATGCCTAAACTATAGCATAAAATTCCTGATCATAAATAGAATATTTCCTCTTGGCATCATTTAACTTCTCACTAAAATAAGCAACATGTTTACCTTCTTGGCTCATAACAGCTCCTATTGCAGTACCACTAGCATCACAATCTACTTGAAACACATTAAAATCTGGAAGTGCTAAAACAGGTTATTCTGTAACTTTTTGTTTCAACAATTGAAAACTCTTTTCTGCCCCATTAGTCCACTTGAACTCTTTTCTATCCCCTCTCATTGTTTCAATCAAGGGTCCACAAATACTGCTAAAATTTTTGATAAACTTTCTGTAAAAGCTAGCTAGACCATGAAAAGATCTTACCTTAGTAGCACTCCTTGGAGTAGGCCATTCAAGAATAGCCTATACCTTCTTTGGGTCCATTTTTAGACCTTCTCCTGAAACTACAAACCCCAAATACACCAACTCTTTCTTCACAAAACTGCACTTCTTCAAATTAATCAACAATTTCTCTTCTCTCAACTTCTCAAATACCATATGAATATGCATCATATGCTCATCCAATGTCTTACTAAAGATCAAAATATCATCTAGGTAAACAATGACAAACTTACCCAGAAATTCTTTCAGAACCTCGTTCATGAGCCGCATGAAAGTGCTCGGTGCATTGGTTAGCCCAAAAGGCATGACTAACCACTCATATAGTCCTTCCTTTGTCTTGAAGGCAGTCTTCCATTCATCTCCTTCTCTGATCTGAATATGATGATATCCACTCTTCAGATCTATCTTTGAGAAATACACAGCTCCACTCAAATAGTCCATAATATCATCCATTCATGGCAATGGAAACTTGTACTTGATTGTGATCTTGTTTATTGCCCTAGAATCTGTACACATCCTCCATTCTTCATTCTTCTTTGGTGCTAATACCGCTAGTATAGCATAGGGACTCAAACTCTCACATATCAATCCTTTCTATAACAGTTCATGTACTTGTCTGTTCAACTCCTCACTTTCTGCAGGTGTCATTCTGTGTGTTGCCTTATTCGGCAAACTCACTCCTGGGATCAAGTCCATCTGATGACTGATCTTCCTAACTGGTGGTAATCCATCAGGCACGTTATCAGATACAATATCCTGAAACTCATTCAACAAATCTGCAACTTCTACAAGAACATCTTCTACTTCCTCTTTACCAGCTTTTGGAATTAAAGAAAAACATACATGCTCATGCCTCATACCATCTAAGAAATTTCTTCCATCAACAAAAGTTATCCTTGCATTACCAAATACCTTTTCTTCAGTCTCCTTCAATCGTTTTAGCTTATGTCGCACTCCATCCTTTGTCAGGGAATAGGTATTCGCATGACCATCATGTACAGCACATTTGTCAAACTACCATGGTCTACCCAACAACATATGACATGCATCCATAGATATGATATCACACAATACCTCATCTTGGTATCCGCCAATCTTGAATTTCACCAGGCATTGTTCATTGACCATGACCTTGTGGTCATCCTGTACCCAGGCAATCCGATATGGATGTGGGTGTTTCTGTCTCTTGAGCTTCAACTTTGTCACCATCTCTTCTGACACCAAATTGTCAGTGCTTCCACTATCAATAATCACATCACAACATTTACCTTCACACTTGCACCTGGTGCGAAACAGGCTCCTCCTTTGCGCAGGTTCATTCTCACCACTCAACAAGACTCTTCTGTTAATCAACGTTTCTCCTCTTTCAACATCTTCAGAATTTGATGATCTAGCATCTTCATCTACATGTGCAACTCTGGCCTGGCTTTCATTTCTCCTATCTGTTCTGCCTTGGTGCTGAGGACATTCAAATGCCTTATGACCTTCTTCTCCACAGTGAAAACATGTTCCACGGAAGCCACCTCTTCCAGATCCTTGTCCTCTTCCTCTTCCTCTCTGATCTCTATTATTCTGATCCTGGAAGTGATTGGGATTATTTCCTCACTGATTCTAACTGCTACTGGCCTCATCCTTCTTTTTCGGATCTTTATTTTGGCCACCATATGACCGTCCACCAAATCATCTGCCGTGACCTCTTTCATTTTGTCTGCTCTCAAACTTCTTGTTTAGCTTTTCCTCTACTTTTAGGGAAAACTGGTATGCCTCTTCACTACTGTTCATTCGAACTAGATTTAGCTCCTCCTAAATGCTTGGCCTTAACCCATTAAGGTATCGGGCAAATTTCTCCTTATCAGCTTCCACATGGCCTGTTCTGATGAGAAGTCGATAGAACTCCTCTGTATACTCTTGAACAGATCTTCTTGCTTGCTTCAAACTCTGCATTTTCTTCAGTAGGTCAAGCTCACAATCAACAGGAATGAACTATCGCTTCAATTTATCCACCATCCGATCCCATCTCATGATTTTCTGCTTTCCCCTTCTATTTCACTCCAACTGAATCTCTTGCCACCATAACTTTGCATGACCTTTCAATCTGGCCTTCACAAATTTGACCCTATCAAGATCCTCAACATCTTCATACTCAAAATATTCCTAACATTCATTGATCCATTCGATCAATTCTTCTGGGTTAAGATTTCAAAAAAATGTAGGAACCTCAATCTTAGGTCTTTTCCCAATCTTAGAAATGGCCCGAAAAAGTCTTTCTTCCTCTTGGTTCACAATTTTGACTTCTCCTTCTTGATATTCTTCTTCAGCTTCATCCTCGCTTTCATCTTTGACATTAAGATTCATTCCTATACGAATCTTTTCTTGCAATGCTTGCACTTGTCTCTGTAGTGCCCTAACCTCAGGTGTTACAACACCAGCTCTTCCACCACGTTCCCTTCGTGGAGGCATTTTTGCAATGCGCGCTGAAACCCTAACCAAGGTCCTCGTGCAAACTACCTCATAGTCGGTGATCTATTTACACACTTAGGAACTCTTGCTCTGATACCACTTAGTGAAGGGTGCTCCCCTTAATACCACAAACACATAACAGAAATAGACAAACAACAACAATATGCAAGAACATAAAATTGGCTTCTTATTATCTCCACAAATGTGGAATTACAAACTTTTAGAATTACAATATGCAAAGCCACATGGGAATTCCCTTACAATATTTTGTAAGATAAAGCCTCAAACTATTACCTAGATCTACTACCCAGAACTATTCTGAACTGCCTAAGACAATAATACAGCCTTCCTTATATAGGCAATTTTCCACTGCCTGGGAAGGTTCCAGAATTTTAGCCAATAAGGCCGACCAAACTTAGAATTATTTCATTTTACATTTTATTACATCATAGTCGGCTCAAGATAACCTTTGAAACCCGAACAGAAATTTTGAAGAAAATTATTTTTCGCCATTTCAGGAGGCCCAACTTCCGAAGACCATAAGTCATCACCAGTTGACCCGATCGGCTATAATAACCCCATTTTGAAAATGCCACAAAGCGCTCTACAGGCTTGACCTATGCAAGCACCTATCACCCAAATTTTTGACCTCATCCGGGGCCTCTAAAGCCTTCAAAACTGAGTTCAAAGTTTTTGTACCCTGCTGCCAATATCGAAAATCTTCAATATCTTCCAATATACACTTGATCTGGCAATGAAATTTTACTGGCAAACTTATATGACCAAAATGAACCTCCAAGAAAGAAATCAGATCATTTTGAGCACATATGAAAATTACCAAAAATAGTAACTTTGCATAAATAGCAGCTCTACACAAAATAGCCCTTATTGAATATAAAAATAGAAATATTTTTTTGGGTGATGCAAGATTGCTCTTACACCCAGGATGCTCCTGCATCACTTTTACAAATATGAGACAAACAATCTGATCTGTAAGATCTTGCAAGATCCAATTACTATCCTTCCCAAATTCCTCCTTTAAACAACTACCCAAACCTTCCTTAAATATATTTCTTCAACCACAAGTTGGTTGGAAGAAAGAAATAAATCTTAAAACCCAGTCAGCTTCTATAATAAACAATTATTAAATGCCATACAAGTCATCTATCAAATAGCCTTAAAAATAATTAATTCTCCATGTTGGCCTCTAGATCTACCTAGGATGTTGTAACACATGCTACACAAATTAAATGCATCAAGTCGGCCTACCAAATCCATAAGAACACCAATTGTCAAACCCAAACCACTGATTGCCAGTAAAAAGAATTGATCAAGCTAAGAATCACCGAGCAAGCACATCGACTAAGAACTAGAAGCATCATTGAGCACAGGTTCTGCCAAGCACTAGAAGTTATCGAGTTCCCTGTAGCAACTTAACTCTTAAATTAATGAGCCCCTCATGCAACCAAGATCCTTGGCCAACACTGCAACATAGCAACACCTCTTCGATTGAGCCCCTCGGCCAACACTATAACCAAGTCTACTAGGATCCTTAGGAACTGAGGATACCCCTACATCAAAAACCTAGGGTAAATAAGAAAGTGTGTCCCACATTTTTCTCCTTCAAGAGATTCAGACAACCACTTCAACTTCACATAAGGTTTTCCAATCCATGAGGTCAAGAAAATGAACAAGTCCATCAGCCAATTCCTCCTTAACCAATCTTTAACTAACCAATCAACATGTTCAAAATCAAGAACAAACTGAACCTTCAACTCATCACCAAGTATCAAGTCAGCATCCCATCTCTGCAAACTCATCACAAGAATCATTATTGTCAACCAGTAACTCAAGTCCACAACCATCAAATAATATATGATCATGACCCACTAGATGCTCTATAATCTCCATGTCAGACGCAACCAAATGAACATGTAAACCAATCTTCTCACCAGCCTTAACAAGGTCAACAACATCGTTAGAAAATACAAGTATCTCAGCAAAAACCATAAGTTACTCTATAGGTTTCATGTTAGACTCCATCAAATGACCATTAAAACCACTCTCACATACCTATTCAACCTCTATACTATCACAAGTAATCTTCTCGAGATGTCTTCTCTCTCAGACTGTTCTTCTAATTGGCCAAACAACTTTCCTCTGAATCAACATGTTCCAACTTAGGTAAGCTCTCCAAAGCTCAACAACACTTTCCTTCACAAGGTTATCAACCTCATTTAGTCAATTGATTTGAATCAAAGAACACCTAATGAACATCAACAACTTAATCATTCTACAAGGTGCAAGTAATGTCATACAATCCATCTGGGCATTTAAAAATTTCAAAATTGCGTTAAATGCCTTAAAAATGCTTTTTGTTTTCATATGGAAATACAAAAATTAAAAAATTGGCATCAAGTCTCGTACAACATTACAATAGGTCCCATACATCTATGCTTTGCCATACGACAATATATAGAGTCTTGTATGACAAACCTTGGAGATCTACAAATGTCATACGAGATTTGGACCTGTCCCGTACTACAACCATGACAAACCCAAATGATTTTTTTTAAATTGTTGTACAAAAATACACCAAGTGTCGTATGATGATCAACAAAGCAAAAAAATTAAAATGGTAAAAATGGCATGGAAATTCAAAAAAAATGTAAAAAACATGCTAAAATGCATAGGGAAAGAGTAAAAAGGATGACATACTGGATTTTCATACTATCAGGGTCTCTAGTATCGTCAGGATCTCTCAAATTAGTGAGAGGAGACAAGAATCAATATTTTCTTGCTCAAAGAGCTCCACAAACTCACTAAGTCAACCACGTAAATGATTTTCAAAGTGACTCTTTCAGCCTTATATAGGTTTTGACCTAAATTTCCAAAGAGCTCTGATTGGCATTTAAACAACACCCCTAGCTAATTTCATCATCCTGAATCCATTTTCTAGATCAAAATCAAAATCTGAGATTGTTCCATTTGTCAAAATCACTATTTAAAATTTGGACCGAAGACCACCAACTGCTTGGATAATTGACCTTCATGACATCAACAAAGCTCAGATCTCAATCTATTTGCTCACCTTACATCAAATTCTTAGAATTTCAATTTGGTCAACCATGAACACCCCATGGTCAAATTTGGTCAAACTTGGTCAGCAAGACCTCTAAATGATGCAGAATGCATCCTTGGACGTATACAACCCATTCCAAACTCAATCATATAATTTTTCATCAATTCACATTGGGTTTCTCACCAGACTTCAATTTTAATCCCAAAGGGGGCATGGTATTTTACATCATTAACCATTATCAAATTTGTTAATCAAACTTTATATCGACAAAAAAATTTCAAATATTCTTCAGCAATCAAGACAAAAACCAAGTCTAATTTCCAACTCAATCAAAGTCCTTGTCGCTTGGGGCATATCAAATTCATCAAAATCCATATCAATACAGTATTCTCTTTATCTTGTAAATTGTATCAGCTCTTTGTAACCATCGGCTCAGATTTGTTATTTTCTTGATTCTTCATAGGTAAAAGATTGAGAGTTGGTATCCTTTTGATTCCTTTGGTCGAGCAGGTATAGAGTCAGGATATTTAAATTCCTTGTAAACATAGGTTCAAAATCATGCATCTTATAACTTCTTCATAACCACAAGTTTAAACTTTCTATTATTCTCATCATCTTTGATTCTTTGGTCAATTGGGACTTGAATCAGGGTATGTGTAGGATCATGGTATGCCAAACTAGGCCCTTAATTAGCAATGAAAATTCACAAAATCAAGTTTAGGCAAGTTGACATAAAAATTTGAACAAGTTATAAATATTATATCAAAAATATGCAAGAAGAGAATCTGTAGAAAATTGAATTTAGTTTCTAAGATACTAGGTCTTTTTTGAAAAAAAGTTATTCTATATGTTGAAAATTTCAAATTTCAATGTAGTAGTATGAAAATTTTAGGAAAAAATAAGAAGCAGGTGTATGTCTGACCACCTTAAACACAATCAAATGATAATTTTCTTTTACAAGATTCTAGATATAATTAGTAGACTCATGTCCAGACGTGATACATATCTTTTTGTAATTTTTTTCCAAGTAAATAATTAATTATAATTTTTCTTCTACAACATTACCAGAATTAAAAAATTCTCGTGTCTGACCACATTAACTTAGTCTAAACTTATCAAATTGAATAGTTTTTTTATTTTTCTTGTAGTACGAAAAGCATAAAATGTGACACATGTTTTTTATTTCAAAAATGTTATATAGTTTGAAAGTTATAGCTATTTTTCATTAAGTCTATCAATTAGGACTAGAAAGATAACAAGTAGGTGTATGTCTGACCACATTAAACAAAATCAAATGATAATATTTTTTAATAAGATTCTAAATAAAATTAGTAGACTCATGTCCAGATGTGATGTATATTTTTTCAAAGTAAATAATTAATTATGATTTTTCAACTACAAATTTTCTTGAATATAAAAACTATCGTGTCTGACCACCCTAACTTAGTCTAAAAATCATTAAATTGAAAGAATTGTTTATTATTATTGTATTAGGTGAAGCATAGAATGTTATGTATATTTCTTATTTCAAAAATGTTATATTGTTTGAAAGTTATGGTTGTTTTTCAAAGAGTCTTATCAATCAGGACTTCTTTTTCACATCGCCACTTTTTGGCATACCATGATCCTGCACATACCCATCAACATCTTCAAACCTATCAATCTATTTCTGTCTTGGAATCAGTTAATCAAATCAGGATCATTTTTTCCATCACATAACTGAGTCAGGATCTCAACAAACATATTTATCTTTGAATCACTACACTTTGCACAATAATTCAAAAAGGGAAAAAAATGTAATACCCCAAAAGTGGGCCTCAGTACCATTAACCCCCTATATCAAAAAATTGATTGAAATCAACCCTAAAGTCCTAATCCAAGGCACATATGCACATCAAGCTATCAAAACTCTAATTGATTGTATCACAAGTCTGCATTAGGGAATATTCTTAAATATTTCAAATTTATCTTAATTATCTCTAATTAAATATTATTTGCCAATAAATGATATTATGTTATTTATCCTAAGTTCAATTAATTGAATATGTTAAATATTTAATTAATAAAACTTCATTTAGCCACTTAACCACTTTCATTAGATTTAATTAGATTATTCTTAATTAATATTGTTTATTTGACAATTAATAAAAAACTCTAAGTTAATTGATTGAATATTTATTCAATTGATTGATTTAATTTGTCAATTGATAATACAATTTTGATTTAATAATTGATTAACCCACAAATCAGTTATTTAATTAATCAAATGGGTTGAGAATATTAGACATGGAAATTAGATAAATAAATCAGTATTAAGGATTTGTCTACACACAAATCAGGGAGTTTTGTTAACTCAAATCCAACTATCTGACTCATTCTATTAAGTTTCTAACTGAACACTTGACTATTAGTCATAAAGCTGATTTGTACAATCATCGAAAGTCCCATGATTACTTGCCAATTAATTTGAGTCAATCAAGAAGTGATTTGTGGTTTTTCCCATGAGTCATCAAATCTAGGTTTTCTATATAAACAACCCTTGGTTCTTCACAAAAGGTGTGCAATCTTGAGAATAAAAGAGTTATATTGTCAAGTTCTTGAGTGATTGTGCCTCCATTGAGATCATTGCTATTTACATTTTTCTTAGTTTTGCATTCTTTGTTTGATTTCATTTCATTGTCATCATGACTTTAGATCGTTTCATCTAGTTTAATCGTTATTATTGCATTGAAAACTACACAAATATAGTTTATCTTTTGCATCCATTTCAATCATCTAGCCTTCAAATCATTCATCTAGACGTCACATTGTCATTGGTCTCAGTCATAATCTGAGAATACTATATTCATGTCTCTTAGAAGGTAGTAGATTGCCAGGTTTATGATTGATTTGTTGGTTGCCTACTTATTTATTATTTTTCTGTAATGTTCTGCTAAAGTGTTGTGTCTTCTTAATAGGTACAAATTTAACACACCACAGTTGGATTATCATCATAGGTGGCCCGAAAGGAATAGCTTCCACTATATTTCTACAAACAATTATTTTTTATAATTTTATTTGCATTATGACATGGATTACTTATGTTGGGCAATAGATGGGGAATTTATCAGACAGATGTAGGATATTTGATGCCTATACACCAAATAATAAGTGGAAAAAGGTCGGTCCACACCTTTTGGTTATGCCAAAAGGTTCAGAAATGACAATTGTAGAATAGAGGGTACAAGATGACACTAGGAGGGATGTGTATTCTAGTCTCATGAGTATCACAACACAGATTCACAAGATGTAATCTAACCTCTATAAGAGATACATGTTATGTTCTTGTACTACTATTCTTACACATGCACATGATGTATCCTCTAGTGATGATCCATACCAGATAGTAGACATACCATCTCCCCTTGAGGTTGCATCTTTATCAAGGGTGGATTCTTTATGTCGTATGGGTGCATGTTTATCTAGTGATCTAATTTGGATGTATCAGGATTTACATACACTCAGTGGGATTCCTCTCAATGGTATATCATCACATGTCACCCACATTCTCTCATGACCATCTACTAGATCAGGTTCTCAAGGTGTATAGAGGCAAGAAGATATTCCTACACCACCTATAGCCCTCAATAGACTATAGTTGATGATGATGCAATTCCCCCTACCCAGGCCCCTTTATCCCATTGACTTTTCACTACATTGCTTAAAGATGAGAAGATTTATCTCTCGGGGGTGTCGTTACATAATTCAGGCCTGAGCGAGATCAATAGATCATTACATACTGCTAAGGTATATATTTATTTAAAATTTGATTTTATTTTTAAAACTTACACATGTATCTAATCGAGTATATTTCTTTTAAAAATGTTAATTAAATGATTAATATATATGTACTCCAAGGTCTTTTTGATAGTATGTTAGCTTATGGATATTTACAGAAACTTGGTGATCCCATGTAGAATGACTCACAAGTAATTTTAGATGTCTTTATATATTTTTTCTTAAATAATTATTTAATTTATTTGACATGTATGCATGAAACATATATATATATATATATATATATATATATATATATATATATATATATATATATATATATATATATATATATATATATATATATATATATATATATATTATATATA
>BSBK01005779.1:0-144892 GCA_027943335.1 Chamaecyparis obtusa
CTGAGCTGCGGCCCCGCGCGGGTACGTTTGACAACAATGATCATGCATAAATCCTTCAACCATAACATATTAGTTGCAAGAACTGCAAGTTTGTTACATTATTTTCTTTAACACAAATTCCATTCTCACTTCAAGGACACAAATGTCCACCATTTGAAAACAATACATATATTTGTTAACTTTCAATCTCTTCATATACTTCTTTTTTTTAATAAATTTTGTTTACAACTTCCTACCAATGTATTCTTTACTACCAACAAAGAGTTTATTCCATCATTTCTTTCCCATTGTGTGGCGGTGTTTTAAAACTTTGGTCTCTACAAAGTTGCCTTCAACTTACCAAACTATTGGATATTCTTCATAGATTTCCATGTCAATGATTTAATAGTGGAGTTACCAAATTGTTGTCCACTTTGTAAATTTTTTAATTCTCAACTGTAATGCATATACAAGCCAATCGAAATCATTCTTACACTTCTCTAATATTTAGTTGAAATATGAACAAAATATAGACAAAAAATTGTGTTCTCCCCTCGCAACATTTCTAGGGTCGTACCCATTGCACACTAGATATGATTGCTAGTATATATACTAATATAATTGAAACATAAGAATATTATAATTTAAAGTAGACATAAATATAAAAAATTAAAATCCAGTTTCCACTGTTACAACCATACAATTAATATTCCAGAGGCAAGAAAAATAGTTATTTGAGAACCATTGCCGAGATAATTATTCTTCTGTCGTAAGTACCAATTACAAGACAATCTCTCTCTGATCAACACAAAACAGAAATGATTTCCACTAATTCCTGCCAGTGACTAAATTTATGCCTCCCAAAGTGGGTTCCAAAAGTGTTCCACATCATCCACTGTGAAAATTATCATTTGTTTGCACATCACAGAAAGCTGTTCACCATCATTGTCCATACCCACCAATGAGGAGGGCTAGAAGCTCATCCCTCTCCAAACTTGTTTTTTACCACCTCTTCTTGTGTGGCTGCCAACTGGGACTTCAGCTTGGCGATTTGCTTCTGGAGTTGTTGAACTTGGTTGAACAGCCATGAACGGGGTCCTTAAGCCTTGTACTCGCTTCATACACCATGTTATTTACTGCGTCTGTTCTTTGCTCAGCCTCCATACCCTGAATATATACCACATCAAAACCAATTAATTTGTGAGTTGCGTTTTTATCAATCTTTTGGATTATATTTCTGATCACTCATTATCAGGACTGTCCATTTTCTATCCATTGTCTAGTTCATGGAATATGATTGGTTCGTTATCAGGATTATCTATAATCAAGTACATGGAATGTGATTGAGAACACTGTTGACAAAAGTGTTGTAAATTTTTTCAAGATAACATTATAGGTTGTGAAAATGGAATGACAACTTCTATCGTGGATTCTTTTATTTCTCATAATCAAGGTATATGTAATGTTTATAAACATATTTTTACTTAAAAGATATTAGATATTAGATTTCCATCTAGCATAAATTGTTAGTTTATGTGATTTTTAGATTCAACTGTATGAGATTATTTTTCATCAATGTTCTATGTCACACTCTAGTCTAATATGGTATAAAGTTGTAGGAAAGTACTGTCAATCATCATGACGAGATATAAGTATATGAAATATCCTCAGCCTTTTGTCATCCTAATGATAGAATGTTATTATTGATTAATAAACAAATTATATAAAATTGAATTAAAAAATGGTCTCGCCTAAAATCACAGTTGAATTAAATTGTGTATTATGCGTCTTATCTACAGGCTTGTTCAAATCTATTCTAGATAGAACTATTTAAGTTTAGTTTTGAAAATTTATAAATTAAATTACAAGATTTTTTTATTAATTTTTAGAACTACATTTTATAATTTATTATTAGGAAAATCTAACATCAAGATCGTAGAATGTAATCTAAAATGTAGATCAAGAAAAATATTGTTTAATCTTACTTATGTTTTTTCAATCTAATATTATAGATTGTCAAAATTTTATAACTGATATAACTATACATCTTCTATGTTTTGATAATCAACATATATGTAAAGCTTATAAAAATATTTATAATTAAAGATATCGAATATCTACACTCCATAATAATTAAAATCTATAATTTTTATATCAAATGACACTATATTTATTTTTATGAATCAATGAATACCATCCCAAATCTTGATAAGAAACAAATCTCAGAATTCAAAAATCACAATAACTGAACATTTCCACTGTCGAAAAGAAAAATGAAAGAAGATTGAATAAGATTACTTGAAGCGTTTTGAGTATATGCCGGGTTCCGAAAACTAGATGGACTATTTCAAATTTGTGCGGATCAGTGGATGGAAAGTGCGGAGCCAGCACACAACGCTCTGAACATTTTTTCCGATGCCTCGTGCAACCAGCGCATCTTGGCATTTTTTTCCTTGTCAACTGGTCAGCCTCACTCTTCAATTGCGGGCTAAACTTCAATGCAAAGAAAATAATGAGCCGTTAAATTTCAGAACGTTTTCTCCCTGTCCTCACCAAAAACTACCAAATAAAAATACTTATCAGTCGCTTGGAATGGCAGGTCTACAGCAGGGCGTTAAAATTTACTTCTGCAGGGAATACAAATAGTTAAGAGGGAGATTATTATTATTATTTATAATGCTGTAAACGCGCAAATAATACGCATTACTTTGCTTTCTACGATTTTAGGTGGAGATTAAAACAGATGTATCTTCTTTCCATCTTCCACAAAGGAGGGAAAGTAAGGACGCTGGGCCCAACACGTCAGTGAGCATGTTAGACCGTGTAATAGGTTTCCGGTCAAAAAGTCTTTCCAATTGACTGCGATTTTTCCATTTACACTGACGGGATAGAAATGAAACTTGTTTTGACAACATTCAGATGCGCGTAAAGGATATTCGGTACAACTTAAAATGACCAAATAAATTAGCGAACAATATTTAATGAGTCGTCTCTTCAATAGCGACTTTCTTCTTGCTAGCCCCACACTTTCTTCTTTACAACCCTACGGACTACGGAGTCATTACTCGGTGACAGTGTTTTCTTCAAAGGGGCAATTGTATTGAAAACGTTGGGGCAATTTAGTGACTTGTTTCTGTTTCTAGCCTAGGTATTTCATATTTTCAGAGAAATTCAAAGAGAAGAATGATGGAAAACACCTGATACTTTTTAAAGTTTTCCGTTTTGAGGTTTTAGTTTTTTTGTTTTTTTTCCTGTTTTCTTTGAATAGTGAGTACAATTTTTTAATTGATAAAAAAACTTAAAAGTATTTATATTTTAAAATATATTGTAAAGTTATTCTCAAAATTTAAACAAGATTAAGTGTAAATAAAAAAATATTAAAAAACATCAAAGTTCAATCAATAGTAAACATTAATAAAATTATTATGTTATACGATTCATAAGAAGGAGATTAGTGTCATTAGGTTTACTGCATGTAATAGTAGAAATGATACTAACATCAAATTCTTATCGTTTACAAATTGTTGAACATGAATAGGGAAAATAACTAGTTTCAAGTAAGCGAACTTGCAAAATATAGCCATCTAGAAGCACCACAACTATTAGAAGAGGCAAAAACTAAGTGAAAAGGCTAACATCTTCTACAAGTAGCACAATCTCTAAAATCATGTGGCTATAAGGCTTTGAAATTGGTATCCTTGATCTCATTTTCCAAATTGACCATGACCATGTTAACACCTTAGGTGGGGAAGAGCTAGGATTCTAGCGATTGTGTAAGGAAGCATTATCCAAATCATTAAAAAAATCCTATAGATGAACAACTTATTTCGCAAATTTGGTCTATATTGCACTTAAATTTGCATAAGCATATAAGTGTAAATCAAAGCATTAGAGTAATATGTATTCAATATGCCAAAGACCACTATATAAGCAAGTAGAATGTAATGAATTATTTGTCCTTCATCATTAGATAAATTAACCCATGATTAGGAGATCAAGAATATTTGACGAATAAAATGAGTTGTCTACTTTTAGAGCAATTGGTGTTTTTTGTTTTAAATTTCTTCAATTGTTATCGAAGCTTGTGTTATTTATAATTTCTTTATTTGGTATTAGAGCTTTTACTGTTCTAATTCTCTCATTTTGCATCAGATCTAGGTGAATCATATTTTTGGGGTTTGATCCCTATGGATGAGATAAATTTATAATGTTGATACTCAATGAAAGAAGATCTATATAATTCTCTTTTCTGCAAGTAAATGAAGCATGTTTGGATCATGTATGAAGAATCCCTTGATTAGTGAGGAATTTAAATCAAAGAATTTGAAAAGGACATGGTTTCTTATAAAAAAAAGAAGTCCTCTATAGGAAGAGAGAAAGCATGGACCCATGAAGCTTTCCAAATTGAATCATCATAGTGTTTACAATGAGAACAAAGTGAAGCCTACTAACAATGCATATGCCACCTCAAAAGAGGTGAGTCCATACAAGTTGAAAGAATGAAGAATATCCTAGAAATAATATAGAAGACACCTCCAAAAAGTGGTGAAGCCAGTCATGTAACAACTGTGATGCCCAAAATTTCGGGACAAAACACAACCAACAATTTTTTTTTAAAAGTAAAGAGATGTCTTGATTGATGTTGCGGGATAAGAATGACCAAGATAACGCGGCCAAAAAAATGTTTAAATCGAGGCCAAACTGATTAAGGTGGTAATATCCCAACTTATGGTTATATCGGAATCTAAAAATAATTTAACGATATCGCCAATATCCATATTGAACGCAAAAACACAAACTCCGTTTGAAATTTCAACATACCCTTCAATACAACACACTTCATTCCAAAGCACATGTTATAGACTATTATTTAATGATATTTAATTAACGATTATAAATTAATATTATATATATATAATTAATTAATAATTATCATATATTAATTAATTAATATAATTATTAATTAATTAATAAATCATAATATATTAATTTATTATACATACATACTATTTAATTGATAACATGAACAATCAATAAAACAAAGATAATGATATTAATTGTCTAAAAGAATAAACAAGGTTTTATTTCAACACATCATATAAAACTAACTACCTAAAATAGTTTAACAATAAACTAAATCCACTAAATAAGCATCCTACTAAAATAAACTTAACTCCTAACCTACCCCATCTATCCATCAAATCAACCTATACATCATATCCTATAACTTAGCTTACCCCCTACTAACTTCCCATCTCCCAAGGGCATTGGGGTACGCAAGGGAAGGAATGATGAAGACAAAAAGTTTGAAGCAAAACAAAATTTAATACCCCTGCAAAGACCTGCGCCCATCCAGCGCCTAGGGAAGAGGAAGCATGGAAAGGGAAGTGGGAAGTGGGACCCACTCCCTTCCATGTCAAGGTAAAGTACCACTCCTAAACCAACTTGCAATAAAATTCATGGCAAGACTAAGACCTGCGTGGAAAGAAGACACACTGGAGGATTCAAAAAGGTAAGGAGGTGAGGTGATGTGTCATGCAAGGACACCTCTTCAACCAATGGTAAGGCTTGATCTTTATGCAAGGTTAGATCTTTCAAAACCTGCGTGAGTTGAAGACAAAGAGGGGTAAAAGCTAATGAAAAAGGTTTGATGATGTGTCTCCAAAGTCACCATCCCATAAATAAGTAGGTTGGCATTAATAACCAAGAACTTGCATCCAACACCTGCGCCTAGCAAAAGGGGGAAGTTTTAAAAAGGTCGGGAATGATATTTTTGAATTAATGTTTATTTAATTGCTATGACATAGGTGGCAAGATTTAATAATTTAAAAAGACTGTGGTAAGATTTTTGTATGGGATTTTTATCCCATACAAAACCCAGAGAGCATTTTGCTCTCTTAAAATTCTGGGAAGTGCTATTTTCAAAAGCACTGTTATTATGATCTCTTTTTTTTTCCATTACTTCTTCCTTAGCAAGCTGAGTTAATATACCAACATAGATCAATTTGTATTCACTTAAACATTAAGATGCCAATGGTCTATAATAGGATTATTAATTACAAGGGTTATTAGAGTGGAATCTGATCAACTAATATAGATACATTCTGAAGCAAACATGCTCATTTCAACATAACCATCTTGATAAGATAGTGATTTCTCTACATTTCCACATGACTTAATTCATTTTGAATTTTTTGTTTAAGTGCATAGCATATGGTTAAGGAGGAATTTAGACTAATCAAATGCATTATAAAGTCATCTTTTGAATGGGATAATTGCTAAGTTTCAGTTCAAATTCTATCTAGTCTTTAATCCCTAAATCCATATGGATCAACAAGCCATCCAATTTGTTTGCAGAAATATAGGAAGAGATAGAGATCATAATATGGTAGCAATTCAATTGACAAAGTAAATGCAATGCTTTCCATACAAAATCCAAATCCAAGTATACCATTATTTCTTCAACCATCTAAAACATCAATTTACCAATATCAAGTTGAAGAGATCTAAGAGAGGTGATAATTTTCCTTCTTGATTGCAATACAAAAATCAAATGCATACAATGACCTTTCACAATATAAAATCACATTGTGTTAGAACTTGCTTCTCTTTGGAATTAACCAAGAACACCTCACATATTGTCTTTCTTTACATTCAAGGGAAGGAGATAACATTGTTCATTCTACTTCAACAATACCATTGCAACTTCATAAAGAATAGGAGAATGCATTTCAAGAGAATACACATCTTTGCTCCATTTCATAAACTACTCAAATTACAATAAATGATAAATGTAAACAGCAAGCTTTCTTCCTCCATATCATTACAATATACTAACACAAAATATACCAAAAGAGTGATTGAATACACCATTCACATTTTACAATAATGCTCATACATCAAAGTATGGTTTCTTCCAACAAGCATAACCAAGAAATTGAACTCCATCAAACTTCATTCACTTGATTCTTGACTTCAAAACCTGCCATGAACAAAAAGGATAGGAACCATGGGATGCTCACCTCCCATCCTAGGCCTCTCATGAGGCCACCCCTGAGCTTGAGGAAACCACAATGAACGGGTAACAAACACCCATACACAAAACACTACAAGAACATAAACATATGAAAAACCCAAAATCCCTCAAGGTGAAAACTAAGGAATTCCATGAATATCCTTTATGGGGTGTGGGTGGACAAACCATGGACATAACCATTGCATAACAAAAACAAGGCCACACATGGACCCAAATATCTCTATTTCATACAAGGCTCACATGGCCATTCTTCCCTCCTTATACCCCCATTGCCACAAGGGCTAAATGCAATGTTTCTTGGGGAAAATCACTCACCCAAGTTCATCTTTCCTCACACATGGAGGAGACTCTACACATGGAGTTGCCTCCATTTCCACACCCCCTCTTGACTTCTCTTCCCTCCCAAGGGTGAGTGAGTCCAAGAGATACAACCCAAAATCCAATTACATAAGAAAATACATTGCATGCTTGCTCTCACCATGACCAACCATGGGAAGCTAAAACACAACATGAAACAAGGCAAGCTTCCTCCATGACTAACCATGGGGAGCTAAAAACATCAACACAAAACATATACAACTTCTAAAACCATATGAGAGCAAGATTTCCTACCTCAAGTCCAATGCTATGGAAGGATTGTTGAGCCCTATTCCAAAACTCCAAGCTTTTTCCTCTAACTTTCTGGAACTCTCTAAAGATAGAGAATGGGTGAATGCCCTATCCTTTGCCAAAATTCCTCTAAAAAGGCCTCTAAAACCTACCCCAACAAACCTCATTAATTAGGCCCTTTCAAGCAAGTTGCAATTTCGTCCAAGGTTGCACATGAATTTTTAAAAGGGTCAAAAAGTCAATTTTAGGCTATTAATAAGGTGAAAATACCCCTAACCCATGGGTAGATAGAATGGGTTAACTAATAAGGCATAAAACCACTTTCTAAAGCCACTATTAACCCTCTAAATTCACTTCTAGGAATAAGATCGAGAATGGGAAATGGAAACTGCATTATAGTTCCTATGGCAAAATGGTGTGCTAAGATTTTCCTAAAACTCCTAGCATATGCTCTCACACAACACTCGACATACCTTGATAACACTTAACATTAGTGTCAAGTGACACTTTACAAAATAACATTTCACACAAGGTACGTCCAATGTCACAACACATAACATTAATACACACATACATTTCAGATTATTGTTACGAATAAAAATACTTAACAACGAGGCCTCAGGTCTCTTAATTAGACGGGGCCTTGGTTTAACTGGTTGCCCTACGTTCAAAGTGATTTCCCCGAATGTGTTTCCATGGTCCTTCCACCTGCAATACCTCAGTGCAGCATCAGTAATTCAAAGAAGAAAACCAATACATTAATCATACATGATATAACAATAATCATTCAATTGCATATAATATTCATAATTAAATTGCATAATTCAAATGAAATTCCATAGCATAATTCAAATATCATCAAGATCATCAGGTTCACAAAACATCATATAATAACATAAACCAAATCCACTCACTATGGATTCCATATGCAGAATCATCAAAATGAATAGTCTGTCATAACATAACAGTAATCGACAGAGTCAAAGTATCTCTAAAAACATAATCAAAATGATAGGCTAATATCTATAAAATAGGATCACTATGTGGGCCGAAAGTGGGCCTCACATCCACCCCCTCTAGGCATGAACATCCTCCTGGAGTTCATCGAAGAGGTGCGGATACTGGGCCCTCATCTGTGCTGCATCCTCCCATGAGGCTGTGACCTCATCATAGCAATCCCACTGGACCCTAACCTGGTCCAGCATTCTGCCTTGAAGTCCAAACGTCCATTGAGCCAAAATGCGTATGGGCTCCAGGGCCAGCTGGCCATCTGACTCCACCTGCAAGGCATCCCAATCAATAATATGAGACTCGTCATAGATATACTTTCGCAAAACCGATACATGGAACACATCGTGGATGTGTGACAGGCTAGGTGGCAAGGCTAGTCGATAAGCAACGAGCCCTATCCTCTCTAGGATCTCAAATGGACCAACAAAATGAGGTGCAAGCTTAGAGCCCTTTCCAAAATGGATTGGACTCTTATGGGGTCGCACTCTCAAGAATACTCTATCTCCCACAAGGTAGGCTCGATCAATCCTCTTCGCATCTGCATACTTTTTCTGCCTATCCTGAGCCTCTAAGAGATGCTGCCTAATCAGGGTGACCTGTTGCTCCATATCCCAAACTAACTCAGGACCAATAGAAACTCTGTCCTCGATCCTATACCAACTCAGTGGGGTCCTGCAAGGTCTACCATATAATGCTTGGAAAGGAGGCATTCCCAAAGATGCATGATGCCCATTATTATAGGCAAACTCCACAAGATGCAGGTACTCCTCCCACCTAGTCTGATGATCCATAACATACATGCGTAGCATGTCCTCTAAAACCTGATTGACCCTCTCGGTCTGCCCATCTGTCTCAGGGTGATAGGCTGTACTAAAATTGAGCCTGGTGCCCAATGCTGCCTGAAGCTCTCTCCAAAAGGATGAGATGAAAAGAGAGTCTCTATCTGAGATGATCTTATGAGGTATGCCATGAAGTTTGACAATATCTCGTAAGAACACCTGGGCTACTGCGGGTGCTGTGAAGGTAGTACGAACTGGAGAAAAGTGGGCTACCTTAGTCAACCGGTCCACTGTCACCATAATAGCATCATGGCGTCGGGAAGACATCGGAAGACCAACTATAAAATCCATAGATATAACCTCCCACTTCCATACTGGAATCTCATGTGGCTATAAGAGTCCTCCAGGATGGCGGTGCTCTGCCTTAACCCGCTGACACTCAAGACATCTGGCCACTATCTCAACAATCTTCAACCTCATGCCTGGCCAATGATAAAGTCATCTCAAATCTGCATGTAGCTTATTAACCCTGGGATGTGCTGCATAAGGTGCTCTGTGAGCCTCAAGTATAATAAAAGCACGTAAATCTCTGGTAGAAGGTACATAGATACGGTCACGATGGCATAAAAGCCCATCGGACTCTAAAGTATAACCAACATACTTCCCCTCCAAGGGTCTCTGAGATCAAATCATCTCGCAAACCTCTGCATACCACTCATCTTCCTGTAGATGACGGAGGATCTGACCCCTCAAATCTATGCCTACAGTCATAGAATAGATATCATGCCGTCTCCTGCTCAAGGCATCTGCAACAACGTTCTCTTTCCCCTTGATGTAGTGGACATCAAAGTCATACTCACATAAGAACTCCATCCACCGCCTCTACCGAGCATTAAGGTTCGGCTGGGTAAATATATACTAAAGGCTCTGATGGTCTGAATGAAGCTCAAAGCAGTGACCTAAGAGGAAGTGACGCCGTCGCACTAAGGCATGTACCACTGCTGCAAGCTCCAAATCATGTGTAGGGTAATTGAGCTCATGAGTCTTAAGCTTCCTAGACTCGTAAGCAATAGCTCGCCCTCCCCGCATAAGGACTGCCCCTAATCCATCTAATGAAGCATCTGTGCATACCACAAATTCTGCTGAAGGATTTGGCACTGTGAGAATCGGTGCACTGGTGAGTGCTCTCTTGAGCTCTTGAAAAGCCCTCTCACACTTTTCTGTCCACTCAAACTTCTTCCCCTTTCGCTAAAGGGAAGTAATAGGATGTGCCACTCTAGAGAATCCCTCAACAAAATATCTATAATAACTAGCTAGCCCCATAAAACTCCTGACCTCAGTCACTGTGGTAGGTGCTGGCCAATTCATAATAGCCTCTATCTTTGATGGGTCTACTGAGATCCCATCACCAGATATGACATGCCCCAAATACTTAACCTCTGTTCTGAAGAAGGAACACTTTGACAAGCTGCCAAACAACTGATTATCTCTCAAACACTGCAAAACCTGTCTCAAGTGCCCTTCGTGCTCCTTCTCATCCTTGGAATAAATCAGGATGTCATCAAGGAACACAATAACAAACTTATCTAAGAAGGTGCGGAATACACCATTCATAAGGCTCATAAATATAGCTGGGGCATTCGTAAGACCGCATTTCGCACTAGGTACGGCCACTATGAGTTTACTGTGGTACAATGAGAACAAAGTGAAGCCTACTAACAATGAGAACAAAGAGAAGCCTACTAACAATGCATATGCCACCTCAAAAGAGGTGAGTCCATACAAGTTGAAAGAATGAAGAATATCCTAGAAATAATATAGAAGACACCTCCAAAAAGTGGTGAAGCCAGTCATGTAACAACCCCCAAAAAACAATAACCAACACAAAAGATAAACCATTCATATTCCAATAAAATTGACCATAAAAGCACAACAATTTTTTTTTATATAACCAGAAACAAATCAACATCAAAAACAACTCAACTAATTTAATCAGTTTGCTCCTTAATCACAATCAATTGTTTACATGAGAGTATAACAATATAATCATTGTTATTTACATAATTTTCAAATGTACAAACTTATTCCTGACTATCCCTATGCATCCTAAGCACAGTTCTGATAATGAGTAACCAAGTTAAAATCTTTTTTTCGTAAATCTTTACAGCAGCTAACCATTCCCCCATATACATAGATTTCCTCATCTAAAATCCTGAAAACATAGACAAAAGCAAATGCAAACAAGCAGGGCTTAATCACAGTAATTAGAAGTAGAAAAGCCTCCAAGAATCTGCAACATACAGGTTAGAACATAAAATAATAACCGTGCATTTAGATAGCAAATCTAATTCAGAAATAAAGTAATTTAACTTTTTATAGATTCAACAAGTACATATTTTCTTTCAATAGAAATAAACTCGCAAAGACAATGACAAGGTGATGATCCATTAGCTTTGGGTGTCTACATAAGAACCTTCGATCAGTTCCCATACAAGGAACTCGAAGAATTCGTTATGCCAACCTTATTCTCTACAAGCAATAAGGTAAATCCATACCCTTACTTCACCAACAAGTGTAAGTAATCAGGGCAACATATTTTATCTTTTTAAATGAAACCCATAGCCCATGAATTTTAAAGTTATCACTTAGTTAAGTAACTGACAAATATTCTTTCACCATATGGATCCAGACAAAAGTCAGCCACCCATACTAAGGATCACACTTGCATTATCTCAAACACATCATATCAACATTATTAATTGAATCTCAATATGCAGAATTATCAAACTCGACTAATAATGTCAACTCAAATTGCTTCAGTTGTAAAACTGAACCAGCAATTAAAATAACCATATACATCCATAAATCTTCTTTCCAATACAACCATATTAAACATTTATCAACTAAAGAATAATTATAGAAAGAATTCTCAATGTAACCTTCAATAAAGCTCAGATAACAATACCCAAATTTCTAACCACAACATTACATCTGTCAACTGAAATATTCAACTTATTACAAATTATCACATTCATCTATTGCCAAATAATTAACTGTCACCTTAATACCAACAGAGTTACTCGTATAAAAACTGAACTATCATAGCAATGTTCATTGGTGACCTCACACAATGTTCTTATTTAACCAAAGCATATGTACATACATAAATGCACTTGTTTTAGATTCTGTCAACTTATTCCTAGAGCCATATAGTATATGTGTATAGGCGTATATCTATATATATATCCCCACTGGCACATAATTATTAACCTCTATGAGTAAATTTACAAAATTTAAGACAATACAGCTATATAAACTGTTTACTACAAAAATCAAGTTTCCTGTTTGAGTCATACATTGTCCTTGTTTGTCACTGAACAGAGTGAAACTAATATTTCAAATCCCATTTCAATTCAACTAACAATTTGGCAGACCAGCCTATAAAAGCTCATTGAAAAACATTATTATCTGCTACGGTTTTTATCACAAACATAAAATATAATCACTAAATTTCCATCAAATATAACCATCCACCAAAGAACATTCAAATGCCCCTATCGGTTCCACCCAATTCATTATTATCTAAAGAAATCAATGACAATAATAAAATTTAACTCTGACTAATCTATATTCATCGACCATTCCAAATATACAGAAAATAAACAAGCTAAGTTCCCATACAAAATATTCACCCTATCTTCTAATATTGCTATCGACTGAAATGTCAAGTCAGTAATGTAACCCATCTTAAGTGTATTCACTACCCAACTATGATAACTGTAACCAAAACACTGCAAATTACTATTCACAATAATCCACAATATAGAACCCAAACCAATTTGTAATTTTTTTTACACAAAGCTTCTGTCCAAGATACCCATTTCAAAATGAATCGACAATACAAAACACCCTATGAACAATGACATCCCAAGTCCAACCAAAACACAAAGTGTCATTTGAAACAACAAATACTTAAATACTTAAACAATAAGTCATATGCTAGGCTCAGCTACAATACTCCCTTAAACCGAACCAAATTACAATTAAACTGTGAGATCTTAACAGAGATGTTTATCGCCTTAATTTATGAAACAAAATAACTGTTTGACATAATGTCAATAGCTGAAAATCCTATAGTATCCTATGTGAAGTTTTAATACAATAATAACCACAGTGCTATTCATATGGTTATGTCTACAGTTACGATCAACTGTAGTGAATACAGAGGTACTTTTCTGTATTTGCTATAGCCATCATAACAAAGACCTTGAAAACATAGATTCAGCAATTGTGAAATGGTCTAACCCTGTCATAGCCAGTTGTAGTGAATACAGAGGTACCCTTCTATGTTCACTATAGTTGACATGACATAATTCTTAGTTAACAAGTACACCAATCATAAGAACTATTGTTAACTTTTTTCGATTGGTTTGTGCAAATGCTAAGCTTCTGTATATACTAAGGTCGACTACCATAACATTCCACATATTACCAAACAGAGTGTCCATATAATAAACAAGCTGAAATATAGAGAGGAATAAGGTAGAAAGTTCCCCTGCCTATTTACAACATGGGGGTATTCTATAACTCAAAAAATGCCCCAAATTCCTCTATCCAGGAAGCGAGCAATCCACAATTCCAAACCCTTGCTCAGCAACAAAACCAAAAAACTCAGAAAGAAGAGGTAAACCATGATGACAACCGGTAGAACTTCCATCTTTATTGCACAATAATGCCACCAATATTCCCTCCAGACCGAGCTAAACCACCACATTTTCACAGCCATTCTAGGTTGCCTTCAAAGAGCACAAAACCTTCAATAGCAGAGTGGCGGAAACCGAAACAATGAATGCTTTGCAGCATTAAACCAACCTTATCCCACTGCAACCGCAAAACTCCCAAGTTGGCCAAGTGTCAGCTAAGGTACAAGTACCAGCCACATGCATGTGCGAAGGGTTGGATCACCTTATGTCTAGGCTGTTTGAGAACTTAAAGAAATACAAATATTGCCATACCTATGTTAAAGTTGTGCTAGATAAGAAAGTAGTAACCATGTTTGGTTAGGTAATTCAAATAAATTCATATAGGGTATAGAAATTCCCTATTCCTAACTTACTAACAATATAAAATCATTCAATGCAAAAATAAAAACTTAGCATTTACTGACATAGAAGATAGGAAAATCCACTAACTTATACTAAACATTACTAATAACTTATATTAATGCCTTTCAAACATTTCACTTACCTTACTAAGATAATAAAACCAATTCTAAATTAACTTTAATTTAGACTGTCAAACCACCAATTAAATTCATTCAATATCATTATTTTAATCTGATCATCACAACATCTAAATACCATGAAAGAAATGTGAATTCATCTAAAACCTAAGAATAATCATTTCCTAAATAACAACTGTCTTTTCCCAAAAGCATAGATATGTAATAGGTAAAACCAATTACATAGAAATGACAAAATTTAGAAACTGTCTACATTAACTCAAATAGCTCCATCAAAGATCAACAACTACAAGACATGATCAAAATCAAAGATCTAACTCACAATACTGTCATAAATCCAGTACACAACAAGACATAACCAAACATAAAAATCCAACTAAACTATCAGTTCAACCTTAATACGCTGCAAAGTTAGAAACTTAGCCAGGAGCTGTCAGAGAGGCATGACACCCTCCCCCACTAGCCTAGGCTTACTCCTAAAAGCCTGTAAACAAGTGAGGATGTGCTGCTCTCATTGCCCCTGCATCTTCCCATGTAGCAGATGTGTCATCATTGAGGTCCCATAACACCTTTACCTGCTCGACTTTACGACCTCTGAGGTTTAGTTCTCTTTGCTGGAGTATCTGCACTAGTTCCAGCATCAATTGACCATCTACCACCTCTAAATCATTCCAATTCAGAATGTGAGCAATGTTAGGGATATACTTCCTCACCACAGATACATGGAATACATCATGGATACATGAAAGGCTAGGAGGCAAAGCAAGTCTGTAGGCAACTGGACTAATACGTTCCAAGATCTCAAATGGTCCCACAAACCGTGGAGATAGTTTAGATCCCTTACCATACCTAATAGGACTCTTACGTGGCCTAACCTGAAGAAATACCTTATTCGCAACCTCAAACTGACGCTTAATCCTATTCTAGTCTGCATATTGCTTCTGCCTATTTTGTGCTGAAGAAAGATGCTCTCTGATGCGTTTAACCTATTGCTCCAAGTCTTGAAGCATCTCAGGACCAAGAAGAATTCTGTCCTCAAGAAGATCCCAGCTCAAGGGTGTTCTGCATGGTCTCCCGTACAGGGCTTGAAAAGGAGCCATACCAAAAGAGCTGTGGTAATCGTTGTTATACGCAAACTCAACAAGGTGAAGGTACTCTTCCGACTTATTTTGTCTATCCATAACATACATCCTAAGCATGTCTTCCAATATCTGATTGACATGCTCAGTCTGTCCATCAGTCTCAGGATGATATGCCGAACTGAAGTTCAGCTGAGTACCCAATTCTCGTTGCATAGATCTCCAAAGTGAAGATGTGAAAACTGGATCTCTATCAGATATGATCTTCTTAGGAATCTCATGCAACCAAACAACTTGCTCCATGTAAATCCATGCTATAGATGTAGCATTGTAGGAAGACCTTACTGGAATGAAGTGGGCAACTTTAGTTAGTCGGTCAACTACAACCATGATTACATCGTGACACCTGGCTATAAATGGTAACCCCACTATGAAGTCAATGGATATAGTATTCCATTTCCATTTTGGTACACTATGAGGCTGCAACAAACCAGCTGGATGCTGATGCTCTACCTTCACTCTCTGACATTCCAAACATCTAGCTACAAAGTCTGCGATATCCCTCTTCATGCCTGGCCAGTAATAGTGCTATCTAAGATCAGCATGCATCTTCTTCACACCAAGGTGTGCTGAATATGGTGCCTTATGAGCTTCAGTCATTACCAGGACTCGAAGATCCCCAAACTTTGGCACATAAATACTACCTCAGTATTTCATCAGCCCATCAGTATCGATTGAGTAACCCTCAAAACGGCCCTCTAACACACTGCCACTATCAATCACTACTTTGACATCCAAGAACCAAGGATCCGAAGGCAAGTTCTGAAGTATTCTATCCTTTAGATCTACTATGAGGGTTAATGAAGAAAGTTCATGACATCTTCTGCTAAGTGCATCAGCCACTTTGTTTTCCTTACCCTACACATACTTTACTTCGAAGTCGTATTCACACAAAAAATCCATCCATCTGCATTGACATGCATTAAGATTGGGTTGCGTGAATAAATACTGAAGACTTCTATGATCTATATGCAGCTCAAAATGTTGACCAAGTAAGAAATGTCTCCATTTGGTCAATGCATGCATTACAGCTGCAAGCTCCAAATCATGAGTAGGATTGTTGGCTTCATGATCCTTTAATTTCCTGGATTCATAGGCAATGACTCTACCACCCTACATTAACACTACTCCTATTCCATCCAATGAAGCATCCGTGCAAACAAAAAATTCCTTAGATGGATCAGGTACTGCAAGCACTGGTGCACTAGTTAAGCATTCCTTGAGGTACTGAAATGCTACTTCACACTTATTTGACCAAAATAATTTCATTCCCTTTCTCTGAAGCGATGTGATAGGATGAGTTACTTGTGAGAAATTGTCTACAAATCTTCTATAGTAGCTAGCTAACCCCATGAAGCTTCGCACTTCAAAGACATTGGTAGGTGCTGGCCACTCAAAAATTGCCCTAATTTTGGCCAGATCAATAGCTATCCCATCTCTAGTGATGATATGACCAAGATAACAAATCTCAGTTTTGAAAAACTCACACTTCTTAGAATTAGCAAAAAGCTTGTTTCTGTGGAGACATTCAAAAACTTGTCTCAAATGCTGCTCATGCTCTTCCAAGGAGTTAGAATACACAAGAATGTCATCTAGAAACACCATGACAAACTTGTCAAGGAAGGTTCTGAATACACCATGCATTAGGCTCATGAAAACTGATGGTGCATTTGTCAGTCCAAAAGGCACTACTGTGAATTCATAATGCCCGTATCTGGTACGAAAAGCTATCTTGTGGATGTCAGCTTCTTGAATCCTTAGTTGATGGTATCTAGATTTGAGATCAATTTTGGAAAACACCTTAGCACCCTTCACTTGATCAAACAAGTCATCAATACGTGGCAAAGGATATCTGTTTCGGATGGTCACTTTATTCAGCTGCCTATAGTCTATGCATAACCTCATGGAACCATCCTTCTTCTTGACGAAGATGACCGGTGCTCCCCAAGGTGAGACACTAGGTCTAATGAGTCCTTTCTCAAGTAGTTCCTCAAGTTGAACCTTAAGTTCTACCAATTCTTGAGCGGTCATGCGGTAAGGAGTCTTGGAAATAGGCTCAGTACCAGGCAAAAGATCAATCCTGAAGTCAATTTCTCTTTTAGGAGGAATTCCCGGAATCTCAGTAACAAAGATATCCAAAAATTCCTTCAAAACTGGATGATCTAAATTATTACTTGATGAAATTGGTTCATCGAAATCATTGATAGAAACAACAAACAGTTTGCATCCCTTACACGGGCACCTCTTGAGTTTCTTGGCAGAAATGGTTCTAACTAAAATTGGCCTCTTAACACCTGAAATGGATTTGGCTATTCCAGCATCATCAATACATCTGATGATCTTTTCTCTGCAATCAATGATAGCTTGATGCTATTCCAACCAATCCATTCCTAAAATGACATCATATGAACCCAGAGGAATAACTTTAAGGCTAATTATAGTGGTAAAAGCCTTAAGTTGAATCTTACAATCTACTGCCACTAAGCTTGTTTCCACCTTAGATCCCAATGCTAACTCAACTTGCCAAGCCATCTCAGCTTTAATCATAGGAATACCACAATGTTTTACCAAATTTGAAGAAATAAATGAGTCGGTAGCTCCGGAATCGAACAAAATAGAAATCTTCTTACCTTGGCAATTACCTTTAACTTCAATTATAGTATTCTGATGATCTTCTTGCCTTTGGTCCACGGTAGCAATTATACGGTGGTTCCTTCCAGACTCACCTACAGTAGCCTCAGAACTTGCTGCTTTTGATTTGACTTGATTATTTCCATGAAGGGGACAATTCCACTGAAAATGACCCAACTGTCCACAGTGGTAACATTCCACTCCTCTCTTAATACTCTTCTCCTACGTAGAATTTTCTGGAGAAGGTACATTGCTTTGCTGCACACTTTGAGAAGGCAAAAAAAACTTTGGCTACTTAGGTACTTTGAAACTCTTGTTAGACTTAGAGAACTTTTCAAACTTCCTCTTATTAAACTTACCACAAGAACCACTTAACACAGCCTTTGGAATGCCTTGAAAAGGTTTCTAGTTCTTGCCACTACTCTGAGTAGGAGGAATCACTGTACTCTTGTCCGCACTTCCACAAAAACCTGACTTCATTTCAGTTAACTTAGCTTGATCTGAGGCTTCTTGCATAGTTTTAGGCTTGAAAGTATGCACTTCTTCTCCAATTTTGGGATTTAATCCCCTGATAAAGTGTTGTACTAAAGGCTTTTCATGTTCATCCCATCTAGAGTACTTCTTCAACTCATAGAATCTTCTCTCATACATCTCTACCGTAGAGTTACCTTGAGAGATATTAAAGAATTCCTCAGATTTGGTTTGCTGCCAGTACTCTGACATGAACCTCTCACGGAACCTTTCAACGAACAATTCCCATGTGACTTGAGAGATGTTGATTCTAAGCCACTCCAGTTCCATGTTCCACCATATGGAACCAAAAGATCTAAGTTGCATGACTGCCCAACGTAACTTCACATTACTTTGATAATCATGGAGTACGAAACATCTTTCAATGTTTAGAAGCCATGCTTCAGCAGCGGTACCTTCCTCGGTTCCATTAAAAATAGGTCCTTTGAACTTGGAAAGGTCCTTCATCTGAGCTCTTGCAATAGGATCCTCAGCAACAACTGGGTTAGCATTAGGAGCTTGAACAACTTGAGCATTTGTTCCCCTAATAGGAATGTTGTTCCTTGCCTCAATATCATCAAGCCTTTCAAGTATTCACTAGAGAACTTCAGCTTGGGATTCTCCTTGATCACCTTGATTAATATCAACTTGGGCAATATCTTGATCAACTCCAAGTATTCCTTGGTGACCTTGCCCTCTTCCACGGCCACGTCCTTGATGTCTGCCCCTGCCTCTGCCAAAGTTGACATCAACTGGGACACCATGCCCATGGGCACCTCTTGTGAAAGGAGGCATACTAAAAACCTAAAATAAATAAAAGAGGAATAAAATTCAATAGCGGAAGAAAAGAGATATAACCCTTTTCAAAATCCTGAGCCCCTAGTTTTCAAACTTGGCTCTGATGCCAATGTAACAACCCCCAAAAAACAATAACCAACACAAAAGATAAACCATTCATATTCCAAGAAAATTGACCATAAAAGCACAACAATTTTTTTTTTATATTACCAGAAACAAATCAACATCAAAAACAACTCAGCTGATTTAATCAGTTTGCTCCTTAATCACAATCAATTGTTTACATGAGAGTATAACAATATAATCATTGTTATTTACATAGTTTTCAAATGTACAAACTTATTCCTGACTATCCCTATGCATCCTAAGCACAGTTCTAATAATGAGTAACCAGGTTAAAATCCTTTTTTCGTAAATCTTTACAGCAGCTAACCATTCCCCCATATACATAGGTTTCCTCATCTAAAATCCTGAAAACATAGACAAAAGCAAACACAAACAAGCAGGGCTTAATCACATTGATTAGAAGTAGAAAAGCCTCCAAGAATCTACAACATATAGGTTAGAACATAAAATAATAACCGTGCATTTAGATAGAAAATCTAATTCAGAAATAAAGTAATTTAACTTTTTATAGATTCAACAAGTACATATTTTTTTTCAATAGAAATAAACTCGCAAAGAAAATGACAAGGTGATGATCCATTAGCTTTGGGTGTCTACATAAGAACCTTCTATCATTTACCATACAAGGAACTCAAAGAATTTGTTATGCCAACCTTATTCTCTACAAGCAATAAGGTAAATCCATACCCTTACTTCACCAACAAGTGTAAGTAATCAGGACAACATATTTTATCTTTTTAAATGAAACCCATAGCCCATGAATTTTAAAGTTATCACTTAGTTAAGTAACTGAAAAATATTCTTTCACCATATGGATCCAGACAAAAGTCAGCCACCCATACTAAGGATCACACTTGCATTATCTCAAACACATCATATCAACATTATTAATTGAATCTCAATATGCAGAATTATCAAACTCGACTAATAATGTCAACTCAAATTGCTTCAGTTGTAAAACTGAACCAGCAATTAAAATAACCATATACATCCATAAATCTTCTTTCCAATACAACCATATTAAGCATTTATCAACTGAAGAATAATTATAGCAAGAATTTTCAATGCAACCTTCAATAAAGCTCAGATAACAATACCCAAATTTCTAACCACAACATTACATCTGTCAACTGAAATATTCAACTTATTACAAATTATCACATTCATCTATTGCCAAATAATTAATTGTCACCTTAATACCAATTGAGTTACTCGTATAAAAACTGAACTATCATAGCAATGTTCATTGGTGACCTCACACAATGTTCTTATTTAACCAAAGCATATGTACATACATAAATGCACTTGTTTTAGATTCTGTCAACTTATTCCTAGAGCCATATAGTATATGCGTATAGGCATATATCTATATATATATATCCCCACTGGCACATAATTATTAACCTCTATGAGTAAATTTACAAAATTTAAGACAATACAGCTATATAAACTGTTTACTACAAAAATCAAGTTTCCTGTTCGAGTCATACATTGTCCTTGTTTTTCACTGAACAGAGTGAAACTAATATTTCAAATCCCATTTCAATTCAACTAACAATTTGGCAGACTAGCCTGTAAAAGGTCATTGAAAAGCATTATTATTTGCTACAATTTTTATCACAAACATAAAATATAATCACTAAATTTCCATCAAATATAACCATCCACCAAAGAACATTCAAATGCCCCTATCGGTTCCACCGAAGTCATTATTATCTAAAGAAATCAATGACAGTAATAAAATTTAACTCTGACTAATCTATATTCATCAACCATTCCAAATATACAGAAAATAAACAAGCTAAGTTCCCATACAAAATATTCACCCAATCTTCTAATATTGCAATCGACTGGAATGTCAAGTTAGTAATGTAACCCATCTTAAGTGTATTCACTGCCCAACTACGATAACTGTAACCAAAACACTGTAAATTACTATTCACAGTAATCCGCAATATAGAACCCAAACCAATTTGTAATTTTTTTAACACAATGCTTCTGTCCAAGATACCCATTTCAAAATGAATCAACAATACAAAACACCCTACGAACAATGACATCCCAACTCCAACCAAGACACAAAGTGTCATTTGAAACAACAAAGACTTAAATACTTAAACAATAACTCATATGCTAGGTTCGGCTACAATACTCCCTTAAACCGAACCAAATTACAATTAAACTATGAGATCTTAACAAAGATGTTTATCGCCTTAATTTATTAAACAAAATAACTGTTTGACATAATGTCAACAGCTAAAAATCCTATAGTATCCTATGTGAAGTTTTAATAAAATAATAACCGCAGTGCTATTCATATGGTTATATCTACAGTTATGATCAACTGTAGTGAATATAGAGGTACTTTTCTGTATTCGCTATAGCCATCATAACAGAGACCCTAAAAAGTTAGATTCAGCAGTTGCGAAATGGTCTAACCCTATCATAGCCGGCTGTAGTGAATACAAAGGTACCCTTCTGTGTTCACTATAGTCGACATGACATAATTCTTAGTTAACAAGTACACCAATCATAAGAACTATTGTTAACTTCTTTCGATTGGTTTGTGCAAAAGCTAAGCTTCTGTATATACTAAGGTCGACTACCATAACATCCCACATATTACCAAACAGAGTGTCCATATAATAAACAAGTTGAAATATAGAGAGGAATAAGGTAGAAAGTGCCCCTGCCTATTTACAGCGTGGGGGTATTCTGCAACTCAAAAAATGCCCCAAATTCCTCTATCCAGGAAGCGAGCAATCCATAATTCCAAACCCTTGCTCAGCAACAAAACTAGAAAACCCTTAAAGAAGAGGTAAACCATGATGACAACCAGTAGAACTTCGATCTTTATTGCACAATAATGCCACCAATATTCCCTCTAGACCAAGCTAAACCACCACATTTTCGCAGCCATTCTAGGTTGCCTTCAAAGAGCACAAAACCTTCAATAGCAGAGTGGCGGCAACTGAAACAATGAATGCTTTGCAGCATTAAACCAACCTTATCCCACTGCAACCACAAAACTCCCAAGTTGGCCAAGTGTTGGCTAAGGTACAAGTACCAGCCGCATGCATGTGCGAAGGGTTGGATCACCTTATGTCTAGGCTGTTTGAGAACTTAAAGAAATAGAAATATTGCCATATGTATTGTAAAGTTGTGCTAGATAAGAAAGTAGTAACCATGTTTGGTTAGGTAATTCAAATAAAATCATATAGGGTATAGAAATTCCCTATTCCTAACTTACTAACAATATAAAATCATTCAATGCAAAAATAAAAACTTAGCATTTACTGACATAGAAGATAGGAAAATCCACTAACTTATACTAAACATTACTAATAACTTATATTAATGCCTTTTAAACATTTCACTTACCTTACTAAGATAATAAAATCAATTCTAAATTAACTTTAATTTAGACTGTCAAACCACCAATTAAATTCATTCAATATCATTCTTTTAATCTCATCATCACAACATCTAAATACTATGAAGGAAATGTGAATTCATCTAAAACCTAGGAATAATCATTTCCTGAATAACAACAGTCTTTTCCCAAAAGCACATATATGTAACAGGTAAAACCAATTACATAGAAATGACAGAATTTAGAAATTGTCTACATTAACTCAAATAATTCCATCAAAGATCAACAACTACAAGACATGATCAAAATCAAAGATCTAACTCACAATACTATCATAAATCCAGTACACAAGAAGACATAACCAAACATAAAAATCCAACTGAAATATCAGTTCAACCTTAATACACTGCAAAGTCAGAAACTTAGCCAGGAGCTGTCAGAGAGGCATGACAAGTCACATAAGAGAGAGAGATTGAGGATTATAAAAGAATTGAATTTAGAAAAGCATTGAAGAATTTGAAGCAATGTAAAGTGCAGTCCAAGTGGAGATCATCACATGGTACATCATTACAAAAGAGCATCTTGCTGAAGTTAAAAGAAAATATCCTTGTTTTGTATTGCAACTATAACTTCCCCACATGTATGAGATCAATTGTAGTTCGAATTGTAGTTCTAGTTCTTTACATGAGATAAAAATAAGAGTTTTTAATTTGACAAAAATATATAATTTCTAAAATATGGTAATTTCCCTCCTATTACATAGGATGAGCTATAGCTAAATTAAGAGTTCTAAAAATAGATAGAAGACGTTAATTTTAGTTTTAGATAGAAGACATTAATTATAGTTGTGCATAAGCATTCACTTATCTCTTCTATTTTTATCCAACATTCAATATGCCAAAGACCTCTATATAAAGAGGTAGAATGTAATGAATCATTTATCATTGATCATTAGATCAATTGACCCTTGATCAAGTGATCAAGAATATTTGATGAATAAAATGAGTTATATACTTCTGGAGTAATTGGTGTGTTTTCTTAATTTCTTCATTCGGTATTACATCTTTCTTATTTCTAATTTCTTCATTTAGCATTAGAGCTAGGTGGATCTTGTTTTTTGGGTTATATCCCTATAGATGAGATCAATTTATGGTGTTGATACTCAAGGAGAGAATATTTGTATAATACTCTTTTTTTGCAAATAAATAATGGCATTAAGAGATAGCTTACTACAATCTATACCTATAATGTGCCACTAGGGAACCTAGGAGAAATTGACCTAGAACATATTACTAAGTTTACAGAATAATTTTTAAGAGTTTACAGACAATAATGAATAACAAAATTGACAATGCATACTTACAAATGTCACTCATTTATAGATCATAAATCCCAAGGGTTATATGACTTAGAATTACATAACATAATTAATCTCCTAAATACAAGAAACAATATACAATCTCCATATAATGAAAATGTATACCACTTGTATATCATCTCATAGATGAAATCTAGATACATCTTGTACCATAAGGTATACATAGTGAAACAACATCCACTACACAAGTCATAGTGTATGTAATAATAAGAAAATACAAAATAAAACATAATATTGCAAGAACACCACAAATGATACAATGATAGAAAGTAGAACATAAGAAAGATAAGAGAAAGTCTCCAATTATGATGAACATGAAGTCCAACTAAAAAAAGTATCGTCTAGCACTGGTACAGGTACATCAAAATCTCAAACAATAAAAAAATCACTACCACTAGACCTCATGGAACCTAAATGATCCACTCTAATCATGCTGAGGAGATAACATCAGACCTCACTCAGATAAAAATATGAAAACCAATCATAAAGTAGAACTAAGAAAGGGATCATGAAAGATCTTTATCTCAAAAGGTAAAACTATAAAATTCAAGGTACACATACTATTTTAGATGCAATGAACATATGTAGGAAGTCTAATATGGATATAGGGAACTATCATCAGATACATCAAACCATTGAATTTTGTTCTGGTAACATCTCTGAATCGCAACATTCAAGTGACTATATGTGGTATCAATAAGCTCTCATATAGACAAGGCTATTCACTATGCCACAAACACAAGCCACACTAGGAAGAAGGAATCATCTCATCCTCCATCTTATCTTGTACTAGCACTCAAGTACGGGTGAGGTAAAAATTATCATATTAATTCAGTTTAAAATCCCAATTAATATATCATATTATCACTTAATTATGTTACTTACAATAAGTGATCCTAGAAACCACTTGTGGGCCCTGATGCTTACTGCAATCTATTCCCATCTATACGCCAAGATAACCTACCCTAAGATCATAACTCATAAAAATATCTCATAAATCCAAAAGACATGATAATCCAATTTAGTTCTATAAAAGATAAATGGAACACATACTGGTCCTCAAACCATACTCATATTTACACACTAGTCCTCAAACCATAACATCACAAAATCCATATTGGTTCTCAAACCATAACTTCATAAAAAATACTCTCTCAAATAATTTACAAACTAATGAGCTTAAAATGAACAAACATTGGGTAAAAATATCAAAACCATTATCACATTACAAATACTGTAAATAAATATGCCACGGTAAAAAGGTAAAACCTCAAGCCTCTGATAATAATTCCTAAAAGCTAACTTAATGCTACTCATATCAAAAATCAAACACAACAACCAAAATATTTAATAATAAACACATCAACATTAAATTCTCATCAAATAATATTTAACTATATATCACTAATATTTCTTTTTAAATTTTTCTAAAACAATTCTCGTATATGAAATGTCTTTTAATAAAAATTTTAAAAAAAATTTAAAAGTAGAAATTGTAAATATAGAATACTGCTGCATGTCAATTTTTTTAATTTTTATTTCATTATTAATTTTTTCAAAAAATAGAATATCTAAATATAGATTAACGCTACATGAAAATAATATATCTTTCTTAATAACATGCAAGTGAATATATCATTTCTAAACAATACATGCATCTTAATATATGTTTCCTAAATAACATGCAATAGAATATATCTTTTGTAAATAACATGTAAGTGAATATACCTTCCTTAAATAACATGGAACTAAATATATCTCTCCTAAGTAACATGCAACATGATATATATTCCTTGAATAACATGCAACTAAATATATCTTCCTTAAATAACATCCAAGAGAATATCTCTTTCTTAAATAATATGCAACTGAATATATCTTCCTTAAATAACATGCAAGTGAATATATCTTTCTTAAATAACAAGCAACTAAATATATCTTTCTTAAATAATATGCAAGTGAATATATGTTCCTTAAATTATATGCAGCTGAATTTATCTTTCCTATATAACATGCAACTGAATATATCTTCCTTTCATAACGTAGCACTAAATATATTTACCTTAAATTAGAAGACCAGAATTAAAAACAAATTAAAGAAAAACTTTTAAAGAAAATCCTAATCAAATTTTCATTCTAAAAGATTCCATAACCTTCTTATTAAAAAAACACATCTTTTAAAAAACACTCATCATTTATAAACAAGATTTAATCAAACATGAAGAAAACAATGATTTCAATTGACATCTTTTAAAGATTTTAAAACTTAGAACCTTAATACACAAAGCTGAATAAAAAATCAATTCCAAAATTTGAACACCCAAAGCTTTGGAAAACACTAAAACTTTAATCCTCAAAAAATTTGCCAAAAGAGAATTTTTCAAAAATTGATTGAATCTTTCTCAAATGGCCTCCAAGCTCTCTAATATAGAAATTTAGAACCTCAAGTTGAAAGAATGCAACTCTAAAACAACAAAACAAAACCGAACTCTTAAAAACAATAAATTTGTTAACTCCAATTTATTAAAAGAATGATTTATTTAATTATCTCAACTTTAAGTCACTTTAACTCAACTTGATTTTAAAAGGTTAAGTTCTAATTTTATAATGAAGTAATTTTTAAATTTCATTATTTAATTTTAATTAATTTAAAATATGAAACTCAAATAATAATCACTTAACTTAAATTTCACATTTAAGTTTAATTTTAATCTAATAATTATTATGTTTCTCAATTAATTAATTTGGAATTTGGAATTAAATTATTTATTAAACATAGGCAATTATTTAATTCTCACTAATTAATTAACCTTATATTTAATATTTTAATGTATCATAAGCTGTAATTATTTAATCTTGTTTAATTAATCTTAATTAATTTCTCCATTTATTTTAACACAAAAACCACATCAAACCACATGACACACAACCATGAAGCCAAATTGTCTAAACCAAAATACAACAATCAAGCCTAAAGGAAGGGCTAACAAATTTACGTTATCTTGATGAGTCCAAATAGGTAGAAAATTTGATAATTGACCACTATTTTAGCAAAATTAGTGAATTAGGTTACGATTGAACTTGTATGTTATCTCCCATCTATTACTATTGATATATTGCAATATGGCATGCTCATCATGGAAATTTGGGGAAGTCAATGTATGGTACCTGAAACTTGCATAACATATGAGCATGTACATACATGTATAAATATATAACAAATAATGGGTGGATTAGTTGATCATTTGAATCTCACAAGCAAGTAACTACGACATTGTCCCATATCCATATCAAGCACATCAAACATAAATATAAAACATACATGCAAGCCATACACATGCATGTATGAGGTCATTAAAACCATAAACATAAATAACATAAAATCTCTCTGAAGATCTAATATACACATAAAAAGTAGCCTAAAAGAGTCTGGCCAATTAAATTCAAAAGAAAAATGTGTGAGGGGTAATACTCCACCTCCCCTAGAATTAGGCTTATTCCTGGAATCCTACTTGAACAAATAAAGATATGCATCCCTCAATCATGAAGTGTCCTACTAAGAAAATAAACAAATGATATCTAAACATAAAAAATCTATAAAATAAGGACATTATATCTAGTCATCAAGAGAAATATAATTATGATTTAAGAATAAAATAAAAATAACATTGTTTACTCCTACATTATTTAACAATTTAAATAGATCTAGATCTTTATTCATTTATGATTAGAGAAATAATTTTGTAATCAATTGTATAAAGGACACATTTATATCTACATCAAATAATAAGCTTAAAAGTTCATTCAAACCTAGTTAATGTAACAATCATATAAAATCTAATCCGAACGTGCAAATGCAATATCATACCTGTAGGTTCATAAACAATAGTTTGAAATACAAAAGAGTTATATGTTTAAGTTTTGTTTCAAGTTTTCAACTTCTAGACATCTAATGGACATACAAATTCTAAGAGTTTCTAGTGTAGAAACTCATTCTCTTATACCAAGTGTAATGCCTTGCCAGGAAACCTAGGATAAATTAATGTAGAACATGTTACTAAGTTTATAGAGTAATTTTTTCTTAAGAGTTTAGAAAAAATAGTGTATAACAATGAGGAAGCTTGATATCAAATAAGACAATACATGCTTACAAATGTAATTCATTCATAGATTAAAAATCCCAAGGGTTTGATGATGTAGAATTATGTAGGTTAATTAATCTACAAAATACAACAAAAAATATATATAATCTCCATATAATGCAAATCAATAACAAGTACATCATCTCATCAATGAAACCTATATACATTTGATATCATCGGGTATACACAATGAAACAACATCCACTACACAAGTCGTGGGGTATATAATAATAACTAAATACAAAATACAATACAATATTCTAATAACATCATAAATGATATAATGATACAAGCTAAAACATAAGAAAGATAAGAAAAAGTGTCGAAGAATGATGAAAAAGAAGAAAACTATAAAAATATTATCGAGCACTAATACAAGTAAATCAGAATCTCAAATGAAAAAAGAATCACTACCACCCAACCTCATGCAACCTAAATGGTCAACTCCCACCATGCCGAGAGGATAACATTAGACCTTACTTAGATAACAATACCAAAACCAATCATAAGGTAGAACTAAGAAAGGGATCCTGGAAGTTCTATACATAAAAAGGTACAACTCCAAAACTCAAGGTACACACACTAATCTAGAGCCAACCAACATATGTAGATAACCTAAGATGCATATAGGGAAATGTCATAACATACGTCTAACCCTTGAGTTTTTTCCCAATAACCTATCTTGACCTAGTCACTCAAGTGACCATATGTGGTATCAATAATCTCTCATGTAGAAAATGCTATTAACTATTCCATAACACACCACACTTGATGGAAAATATTATCTAATATCCCATCCTAGCCTTTACTAACACTCAAGCATGGGTGAGATACACATTATCTTACTAATTCATTTTAAAACCCCAATAAATGTATTATGTTTTCACTTAATTGAGTTAACTATAGTTAGTGATCGTAGCATCCACTTGTGGGCCCCGATGCTTATTGCATGCTACTCTCATCTATACACCTGGATAACACACCTTGAGTTCATAAGTCACTAAAAAAACTCATAAATCCAAAAGACATGATAATCAATTTTAGTTTCATAAAAGATATCTAGAACACATACTGGTCCTCATACCATAAACTAATAATTACACGCTAGTCCTAAAAACATCACATCACAAAATCCATACTGGTTCTCAAACTATAACTTCATAATCTTTTTTTCAAATAATTCACAAACTAACGAGTTTAAAATGAACAAAGGTTGTGTAAAAATATCAAAACCATTATCACATTGCAAATAGTGTAAATATTTATGCCATAGTAAAAGGGTAAAATACAAAGCCTCTAATAAAAATTCCTAAAAGCCAACTTAATGCTACCCATACTAATGATGAAATACAACAACAAAAACTCCAATAATAAACACATCAACATTAAATTCTCATCAAATAATATTTAATTATATATGATTATTATTCTTATTTTTGTTTTTCTAAATGAAATCATGTGTATGAATTTTTTCTTAATATTTTTTAAATTTTTTTTTCTAAAAATAAGATTTCTAAATATAGAATATTGTTGCATGCAAATTTAAAGAAATATTTTTTTAAATTTTTTTTTTTTTAATTTAATTATTATTTTTATTATTTTTTTCTAAATATAGTTTACTGCCACATGCAAATCATATATCTTCCTTAAATAACATGTAAGTGAATATATCTTTCCTACACAACATGCAACTAAATATATCTTTCATAAATAACATTTAGCTAGATATATCTTCTTTAAATAACATGCAAGTGAATATATCTTTCCTAAGTAGCATGGAACTGAATATACTTTGTTTAACTAATATGCAACTAAATATATCTTTCTTAAATAACATGCAACTGAATATATCTTCCTTAAATAACATGTAAATAAATATATATATTTTAAATAACATGCAACTGAATATATCTTCCTTAAATAACATGCAAGTAAATATATATTTCCTAAATATCATGCAACTAAATATATCTTACTTAAATAACATTTAAGTGAATATATATTCCCTAAATAATATGTAAGTGAATATAACTTAAATTACATGCAAATGAATATGTCTTTCCTTAAAAACATGTAGATAAATATATCTTTCCTAAATAATGTGCAACTGAATATATCTTTCCTAGATAACAAGTAACTGAATATATTTTTCCTAGATAACATGCAATTGAATATATCTTATTTAAGTTAAATGCAACTGAAAATATCTTTCCTAAATAACATGCAACTGAATATATCTTTCATAAATAACATGCAACTAAATATATCTTCTTAAAATAACATACTATTGAATATATCTTTCCTAACTAATATGCAATTGAATATATCTATCTTTCACACATGTTAAGTTATATTATTTACATGCACATATCTATATTTCTATTTCATAATAATTCATTTTTTCTAAAAATAAATTCTTTCAAAACACTCAAAACCATGGAAGGCCATAATTGAAATAAAAGTAAAGTAAAACTTTTAAAGAACACCCTAATCAAATTTTCCTTCGAAAAGATTCCTGAACATTCCTTATTATCAAAGAAATGCATCTTTTGAACAAACAATCATCATTTACACACAAGATCTAATCAAATACGAAGAAGACAATGATTTGAAAGGACAAAAAATTTATTCCTCCAAAAATTTGCTAGGAGAGAATTCTTGAAAACTTAATTGAATCCTTCTCAAATGGCCCCCAAGCTCTCTAATATAGAAATTCAAAACCTCGAGTTGAAAGAATGCAACTCCAAAATAACAAAATAGAAATCAACAATTAAAAAAATAAAGTTGTTAACTCCAAATATAGAAATAAGAACTCAACTATGACTTCATTTTTATTAACTTTAATTTATTAAAAGAATTATTCATTATATTTTCTCAACTTTAGGTCACTTTAACTCAACTTGAATTTACAACGTTAGGTTCTATTTTTATAATAAAGTTATTTTTAAGTTGTATTATTTAATTTTAATCAATTTAAAATATGAAACTCAACTAATAATCACTTAACTCAAATTGTACATTTAAATTTAATTTTAATGCAATAATGATTAAATTTATCAAAAAATTAATTTTTAATTTATAGTTAAATCATTTATTAAATATAGGTAATAAATAATCCCCATTAATTAATTAACCTTGTATTTAATATTTTAATGGAACATAAGGTGTAATTACTTAATCTCATTTAATTAATCTTAATATATTCTTTAATCTATTTTAACACCAAAACTAAATCAAATCACATGACATGAAACCATGAAGCAGAAGCAAATAAACCAAAATACAACAATCAACCCTAAAGGAAGGGCTCACAAATTTATGTCACCTTGACAAATTTGGATAGGTAGAAAATCAGATACTTGTTCACTATTTTAGGAGAATTAATGATTTAGGTTGGGATTGGACCTGTATGTTATCTCTCATCTCTTACCATTAAGATATTATGATAAGACATACTCAACATGGCAATTCATGGAAGTCAATGGGCCCGGTACCTAAAATTGTGCATAAAAGACAAGCATGTACATATATGTATACATATATAACAAACAATTGTGAGGGTTAGCCGATCATGTAGATTTTGCAAGCAAGTAAATATGATTTTGTCCCTCAACCATATTAGGAACACCAAACAAATATATAAAACGTACACCCCAACCATACACATGTGAGTATGGGTTCAATAAAACCATAAACATAAATTACATCTAATCTATCTGAGGTTCTAATACACACATAAAAAATGGCTTAAAAGAGTTTAGCCAATTAAATTTTAAAGAAAATTATGGGAGGGATATTCAAATACCCCTTAACAAAAGGGTTTTACAAAAAGGAAGAACTATACTATTATGAAGATGGCTTGAAGGATGTTATAGGAAAAAAATATTCCCAATTACTATTGGGTAGTAGTAGTAGCCACTAGAGTATACGTTCTAAACTACCAAGTTGCTCAAGAATATCACTCCAAAAGAAGCATGGAGTTGTCACAAGCCTTCCATTGCTCACCTTCATATATTTGGTTGTGTTTCCTATGTTCATGTTCCAAATTATAAAAAGAAGAAATTGGACGCAAAATATCAACATTGTATTTTTGTGGGCTATTCTAATATAACCAAGGGGTAAAAATTTTACAATCTTGAAACAAAGAAATGGTTCATTACCCAAAATGTGATTTTTTATGAAGGGTGAGTATGGATATGGGATAAAGATACTCAAAAATCCACACCAATCATTATGGGTAGTGAAGATGATCATGTTCCTTCTCTCCCCACAAATTCCAATGATAATTTCAGCTCTAGTGCAAGTTCAAGCTCCAATGATAACTCCAACATGAGCTCTCCAAGCTCAAGCCCACCAAGCTCTCCAAGTAGGTCATCTTCAAGTGTAAGTTTCAATCCAACATAAGTTCTTTACTCAAAGTATGAAGTTTGAATGATATTTAGAAAGTGAGATCTACAATTAATCCAACTGTCAATTTTACCTTGTTTAGATCACTTCAAAAATAACATATTATTTGATTTTATAAAACAAGTGACATATGAAAATAGTAATGCAAAGGATTTACTATAACTTCCAAATCCAAAATAGATCATTGGTATCAGGATCTCTATTGAAATTCAGCCTCATTGCTCATATAAGGGGAGATTGAAGACATAGAATGGATTCCCAATTATAGATTTTATTTTCAGTAGGAATCATGCAGTGAAGACTGTCATCTAAGTTTTTAAATTTTTTTTGAAATTAATAAATTACATAAACATGCAATCTTGTAACCATCGTATAATCTCAATGTCTTAGTAATTACTTTTAAAATTATTTCTTCAAATAAGACTAACTAATATTTCTAGCTGTAAGGATCAAAATCCATTACAATATCACAAAACCAAATAATCATCACATTAGTTGTATTAATAAGTAGATAATTACAAGTGCATAACTACTTCTATGAAAATATACATACATCGTACTTCATAAAATGACATGATATCAATGCACAAAGAACAAGGTACATGATTACATTTTTTTACAAAATATGACTTAGGCAATCTATTGCTACTAGTCACAATAATACATCATGAGTTAAAAAAATGTGTACAAACAATAAAGTATTCAATAGTCCATTCCAATAATCTTTATCAATTAAAGATGAAAGTATGGTGAATGGTCCATTATTAATATGAAGAACTACCGTCCTTGCACAAGATGCTTTGTAAAAAAGAATCTGTGAAGAAGAGGGAATTCGGTGCATGTCTAATATTATCTACATGCATAATCCTATCTTACAAGAATATGCTATGATCAAATATTAGGATATGGAAGTGAAAAACTTAAATATATAACCCATTTATTTCAATGGTCTAAAATTAGCTCAGCCAAGCATATACCATATATAGTAAAATAAAGTAGAACTAGAAAAAGTAGTTTCTACGCTCATGTAACCCCATATTCGGCACCCATCCGAGAAGGTAAACTTTCCGAAAACACTCTTGAAGATAATATTTTTCTAATTTAACATCATAGCTCATTATAATAATTTAACAATCCAACAATGCATATGGAGAATAGATGCATTTAGCATTTGCATGCACACATTAATAAGTAGTGCACTTTACCATCTATTCTTTAAAATTTCCATAAAAATTATTTACATGTACCTATTTTCCTATTTATTATACTTTTCTTATAATTTCCTCAAGTGTAAGTTTATTAGAAATTAGCAAGAATAATAATCAATACTTATAAACATATAAGAAAATAGTGTGTGCGTACATGCTCTTATGTGCATATATAAGCCATATATATCTGTGTGTGTGTGTGTGTGTGTGTGTGTGTGTGTGTGTGTGTGATCTTACCCAAGAATAATAAAACTATAATTCTAATAATAGGATGCATTATAAGCCATTAACATATTTGTAATTTTTACATTTCTAAATGTATATATATCACTCTAATAGAGATATTTAACTATTTTAGCATAAATAAACAAAATATTACAATTTGAGATTTGAAGGTCATTCACAATATTATTTAGCATGATTCATCTAGTGTACATTGTGTGTGTGTGTATATTACAATTTGTTTGTGTATGCATACAATTGGTATACATCGTACATATTTGTCTTGCACTTATAACCAAGAACACAGATAAAGAAAACTTTACTTGTCTAACTTAAAATGGAGATTAATATTTTTAATATATACCAATGAAAATTAAAATATGCATTAAAACACATAATATATATAAAATATTTTATAGAAACAAAACACAAGAAATTAAAAAAAAAATACTACATATCCCCATATTTCATATAGTGCCATGGTATGGAATTTAAAGATAATCAACCACATTCTTATTTAGAAAAGATGATGAGGACTGAAAATTATTGGTAATTAATGATCAAGTCATCCAAATAAATCTCCCCCTCTATCCATTTTAGGAAGAATAAAACTCCTTTTATAAGTCCAATTCTCTCTATTTGGTCACATATTTTATTTCTCTCACACATTTATGATCCATCACCTATAAATGTCCATAGGAATATTCAACTCATTCATTTAAGGTTTATATCTTTATTAACTTTCTCTTTCCATTGAAGTTGAAGTTTTTTTTTAAGTTTAAAAATCATCGCAAAACTTAGCTTTGACTTTTCCCAATAAGTTTTATTTCAAACAATACTTATAAAAGAAAAATAAGTGGGAGTTGAATTTGAAGGCATGGGATATTCCTCTATGTTCATGTAATTGATTGTTTATTCTCCCCTTTTCTTGGTTACCATGTGTAAGAGAATGATTGTTAGTAGGTAAAACATGAGAAAAATGCTCCACTTTGCTATTCTAAAATTATATTTTCAAGTAAAAGACTACTATAATTTAAATAATATTTTATTATTCACTAAGCATGCCTAAATAAAAAATGGGATTCTATACCACATTTCTTTTCCTTGATAAGTCAAACTTCAATTTGACTTCATTTGCTTGAGTTTCTAAATTAAACTATAAAACTTTAACTTTATTCTAAAGTAAGACTTGGTTCCTTCAAAGCTTTTCTTTTCTCTTTAAGAAGTCAATGTAAACTTTAGATTTTAATTAAATGAAACTAAACTTTAATTTAAAGAAATTGATATTTTATTTATAGTTTTACATACATACATACATACATGTTGGAAACTGCAATTGAAACAATTGTTGTATTGTCATTGATGTCAAATCTTAACTAGTAAGACTGTTGCTACTTAGGAAAGTACTATATCTATTTGAGTGTTGCTAAGGGGCTAGGGAAGGTTGCTAACAATAGCACCTAAGGAAAATTTGAGTTATCTTGATAATACAAAGTGTACTTGACTATGTTGCACAATGATGATACAATGTATTGTTTATCTTAGTAAGACTGAAGACTAAACTGGTAGGCTTGACCAAGAAAAGAATGGAAAAATCATGTTTAAGCTGAGTAATGTTAGTGTTGACCGAGTCAATGTATGTCATTAAAAATTATAGTGTTGACCGAACAATAGTTAATTGCCAAGGAAGACAATGTAAGCTGAGTAAACATTTTTAGTAATGATCGAGCTTTCTACATGAAGACCAAGTAGTTGATCACAATATTGACCGAGCATCAGCAATTTTATATTTGAAGAGAATTTAATTTTGGAGCCGACATTGTTGAATTCTTGGATTATGTAAAATGTGTTGACTTTATTTATTGATTGTTTGAAAGCATTCAATGTATTGTAAAATGTTTTATTGTAAATCTTTAAGAGATTTGAGATGATTCTAGAAAAAGAGCCGAAGAACATGACGTAGGTAGATTCAATGAATCTGACCTAACCCTAAGATCTACGAATGAGATTGAGTGGCATAAGATGAGTTAACCTAATTGAGGAAAATATAAAGTGTTGGATATGCAAGTGCATGGAAAATAATAGAGAATGCTGGAAGAGTAAAGTTTTATTGACTGTTTAAGTAGAAAAGGCTGAAGGAGAATTGTGCTAGTTCCTTGAAGAAAAGTTTCGAGCAGGTCAAAGATGAAGATGAAAAAGTTTCAAAGTCAGTAAACTAGCATTAGTGTACGGAATCAGATCTGATATTTGCAAAGTAAGTTGTATATTTTTTAAATAAATATTGTTGCTACTTTCTAACCATTGTAACAGTCAAAATCCTTTTAATAGAGGTTGACCTAATAGTCATATGTTAAATCCTTTGAACAAGGTTGCATTCTAATGGAGTGTATGTAAGTCCTATGACTAGGCTCACTTTTAACAGGGTGATTGAAATCCTTTAACCGGGTCACAAGTGACAGAGTGTATTGTAACCTTTGATAGGGTTGGCTTTTTACCGAGCTCACTTCAGAAGAGTGAAAATAATAGTAGCATGTTAGAAAGTGGTTTTTCCCAAATTGGGTTTCCACTATAAATCCTAGTGTTAATACTTGTGTGAATATTTTGGTTTGAAAATTACTATGTTTTACAAGTGAAGTTACAGGTGGATAGTGGACTGCATTGTTGTATGTTTCTATTATTGAATCAGTGATGACCGAGTTTGTTTTGGTTATTGGATCTAATTTAAGGATAAGTTTTTGAGATTGTTTTATACATCAGGACCTGAGAACAACTAATTCACCCCCTCTCTCTATTGTTCTAAATCATATTAACAATTGGTATTAGAGCCTTGTTGCTTATTATTAGTGTTGACAGAAATCAAGTTTAAAAGGGCTTGAAGCAAATGATCAGGATGTATAAGAAGGAGGTACCAAAGCTGAACAAGGAAAACTTCCCTGCATGGAAAAGCTTGATGAAGCTGCATCTGGCCGGTATTGGTGACTCTGCAAAGTACTAAATTGAAAATAGCTATGTCTCACCTGTCGCACCTTTGACTGTCGAAGAAATGAGAGCTAAGCAAGAACATAATCAGGCAATGCTAGAAATTGTATCTTCCCTAAGCTCTCCAAAATTTGAGGACATTAAGGACTGGACAACTGTTAAGGATATGTGGGACACTCTTGCAAGGATATATGGTGGTGACTTAAATGTGTTGAAAGCAAAGGCCAAGAGTCTTAGAGGTAAGTTTGATGAAATGAGAATGCAAGAAGGTGAAAACATTGCACAATATTGTGGTAGAATAAAAGAAGTTGTGAGTGCTATTAGAGGAGAAAATGGGGCTATTGATGATGAAACTATAATTGGGAAAGTATTAAGAACCCTATGTCCTATATATGCTATTAAGATCTCAGCTATTCAGGAATCTAGATGTAACTTTGCTAATGTGCTTACTTTGGAAAGTTTGGTTGGTAAGCTGACTACTTTTGAAATCTCTAACTATGATAATTTCACTGTTGGAAGCATTGGTAATGTTGAATTTGATTTTAAGTCATAGCTAGTTCTGAACAAGCCAAAGAAAGAAAAAGAAAGATGCATCAGTGAAAGTGAAAGTGAAAGTGATAGTGACACTTCTGATGAAGACCTAGAAGATCTAGAAGCTCTTATGGCTAGAAAACTGAGAAGGAGAAAAGGAAAGTATAAAGGTAAACTCCCTATCATATGTTTTACATGTAATAAAGTTGGTCATATAGTTGCTAGATTTCCTGATAGGAAGGATAAAGATGATGAAAGGAAAAGAAAACACAAAGACAGAAAAGATGACAGAAGCTACCGATGGAACAAAGACTACAAAGGAAAAGGTAAGAAATATTGTTACATTGCTGAAAAATAAACTGACACTCATAGTGATGATTTTGAAATTGAGGTAGTCTATGTTGCAATGAAAGATGAATCTGATGAGGATGAGAAAACTGCATTGATATCCTATGTGAAAAAGAATGATAAATGGATTATTGATAGTGGTTGTTCACATCATATGACTGGTGACAAAAATAAGTTTGGGACCTTACATCATTACAAAGGTAAAAGTGTAAAATTTGGTAATGATGCACCATGTCCTATTAGAGGAAAAGGTTTGATTAAATTGACTGATAAGATATTTTGTGAAAATGCATATTGGGTTGAAGGACTTAATTATAATTTGTTAAGTGTTTCTCAGCTTAACAAAACTGGTTATCGAGTGGAATTTCATCACAAGCAAGCTAAAATATTTAATGCTACTGGAGAACTAATTGGAAGTGGAGATTAGACTAGAGGTTATTTCTCCTATCTTGACCTATCTGAAGAAACATGTTTAATTGCACAACTTGATGATATTTGGTTATGGCATAAAAGGCTGTGTCATGTTAACTTTGACAATCTAGTAGAGATAAGTAAGAAGAAAAAGGTAAGAGGTCTACCTAGATTGAAGAAACTTGAGAATGTGATGTGCAAGGAATGCCAGTTAAGAAAAATGACAAAGTCAATTTTTAAGAGAAAATCCTTTACTTCTGAAAACATTTTAGATTTGGTTCATAATGACCTTTGTGGACCTATAGGTGTACAAAGTTACTGTGGTGCTAGATACTTTATCTTATTTGTTGATGATCATACTAGGATGATGCATGTGATGTTTCTAAAAGAAAAATATGAAGCTTTTCAATTCTTTAAGTGGTATTTGGCTAAGGTTGAGAAGGAGACAGGTAGAAACCTAAAATATCTTAGATCTGACTGAGGTGGAGAATTTATATCAAATGAATTTAATCTATTTTGCAATGATCGAGAAATTAAAAGACAAATGTCTACACCTAGAACACCTCCATAGAATGGTATAGCAGAAAGGAGAAACAGATCTATCTTGGATTGTGCAAGGACATTGATGATCAAAAAGAATGTGGCACATAAATACTGGAAAGAAGCTATAAGCACTACTATCTACACTCTTAACCGGGTATAGATCAAGAAAGGTACAAATCTGACACCCTATGAATTATGGCATGGGCATGCACTGAGTGTTAAATACTTTAGAATCTTTGGAAGTAAGTGCTATATATTAAAAGACACTAGGAATGGAAAGTTTGATGCTAAGAGTGATGAAGACATATTCCTAGGGTAGACCACAAAAAGTAAAGCTTATAAGTGTTTGAACTCTAACACTAACAAAATTGTGGAAAGTGTGAATGTCAAAATTGATGAGTATGGAGAAAGAAATGAAGTTGACAACAAAAGAGAACCAGAATATTATAGATCTTTTGTGTAAATTAAGGAAGAAGAAGAGGCAAGTAACAAACTTGCACCTGATGCTGAGTCTTGGGTAAGCAATGCCGAGCGATAGACAGATGCTTTCGAGCATAAGGAAAATAGTGTTGAGAGATAACAAGAACATGCTGAGCTACAAGAAAATGCTGCTAAATATCAGGAAGAGGTTGCTGAGCATTCTGAAGTTGAATTTGACAATCTTATTGAGGAACATGATGAAATAGAGGAGAGAGGAGCTGAAGCTATTTTGGCAAAATATGTAAGAAGACATCACAAGCCTAAATAGATAATTGGAGACAAAAATGCTAGAATTCAGACCAGAAGTAAGACTAAGGATCTAACATGCCTACTGTGTGATTTTGAACCCAAGTCAACTAGAGAGGCATTGGAGAGTGAAGACTGGATACAAGCAATGAATGAAGAGATTAACCAGATTGAGAAGAATGATACTTGAACTCTGGTGCCGAGACCTGAAAACAAAAATGTTATAGGAACAAAGTGGGTGTTTCAGAATAAGATGAATGAAAATGGTGAAATCACTAGGAATAAAGCTAGGCTGGTATGCAAAGGCTACGCACAAGAAGAAGGAATAGATTATGGGGAGACATTTTCCCCTATAGCTAGATTAGAAGGAGTAAGAACTCTAATTGCATATGTTGCTTATAAAGACTTCAAGGTATATCAAATGGATGTCAAGTCCGCCTTTTTGAATGGTATACTAGAAGAAGAAGTTTACATAGAACAGCCAGAAGGTTTTATTGATCCAAACAAAAGACACATGGTGTGCAAACTAAACAAAACATCATATGGATTGAAGCAAGCTCCTAGAGCATGGTATGAGAGGTTGCACAACTACTTGATATAGATTGGATTTTCAAGAACAAATGACACAAGTAATCTGTACATGAAGGATGAAGAAGGTAAAGGTATCCTGTCAGCAAAAATTTTTGTGGATGACATTATTTTTGGTGGACAAGATGCATTATGTAAAATTTTTTCAAATGCAGTGCAAACTAAATTTGAAATGAGTATGTTTGGTGAGATCAAATTCTTTGTTGGTTTACAAGTATATCAAAGGAAGAATGGAATTTTCATTACATAGTCTAAGTATGTTAATGAAATACTAAAAACTTTTGGGATGGAAGATGCTAAACTAGTGGGAACTCCCATGGTTACTAGACAAAAGTTATCTAAGAATGATGATGCTGCAGAAGTGAATCAGAGTTTGTACAGATCCATGATTGGAAAATTGCAGTATGTTGTACATAGTAGACTAGATATTGGATTAGCTGTTGGGATTGTGGCAAGATTGTTTGCCAATCCTAAGGAAACACACATGATGGCCGTGAAAAGAATTATGAGATACTTGAAAGGAACTGGTGACTATGGTCTATATTATAAGAAGGACGAAAAATTTGAACTCAGAGTTTATATAGATGCTGATTGGGCATGAAATGTAGATGACAGAAATAGTACTAGTGGTGGAGCTTTCTTTCTTGGATAGAGATTAGTCTCCTGGACAAGCAAGAAACAAAATTGCATTTCCCAATCTACTGTCGAGGCTGAGTATGTTGCTGTTGCAGTAAACTATTCAAATTTGGTATGGATAAAACAATTGTTGATAGGCATGAAAGAAAAAATCACCAAACCTATTGTTATTTTCTATGACAACACAAGTGCTATCAATATATCTAAGAATCCAATGATGCACACTAAGACCAAGCACATTGCAATCAAGTATCACTACTTGAGAGAATTAGTACAAGATAAAGAAGTCCGAATGGAATATGTGAATACAAAAGAACAATTAGCAAACATATTCACTAAAACTTTACCTAGAGAAGCTCATGAGTATTTGACAAGTCAATTAGGAGTTCTTCCCCTAACTGAGGCTGCCTAGACAAGCTAGGAGCACTGCATCAAATGTGCTACAACAGAATATTTGACAAATTGATGCAGAAGATTGTCAAACTTTAGGGCTGGCCTAGAGTTGTGAAAAGAATCAAAGAAAATAAATCAGTCATAAGCAAGATGATAGAGGGAGAAACACTGAGCTGCACAGATATTATCTACATCTGATGGATGTATGTTTTAGTTTTTGCTTTGGCATTTTTGTCAAAGAGAGAGATGAACTGATATGATAACACGACACTGAAAAGTAATAGGGAGATGAACTGATGAAACTGAAGATAAGGATGATGAACTGAAATGAAGGATCATGATAGAGGGAGATCTAAATACTTCTGAGGGTCACAAAAGTGAGGCTTATAGGATTCTAAATCAAAATGAAGCTAAGGATATTATAAATAATTCTCTGATGAACAGATAAGTTTTTGGATTGGTTGGTAATCCATGTGTTATTCAGGTCATATCATATGGTGTTGCCATCAATGCCAAAGAGGGAAATTGTTGGAAACTGCAATTGAAACAATTGTTGTATTGTCATTGATGTCAAACATTAACTGGTAAGACTGTTGCTACTTAGGAAAGTACTATATCTATTTGAGTGTTGCTAAGGGGCTAGGCAAGGTTGGTAACAATAGCACCTAAGGAAAGGTTGAGTTATCTTGATACTACAAAGTGTACTTGACTATGTTGCACAATGATGAGACAATGTATTGTTTATCTTAGTAAGACTGAAGACTAAACTGGCAGGCTTGACCGAGCAAAGAATGGAAAAATCATGTTTAAGCTAAGTAATGTTAGTGTCGACCGAGTCAATGTATGCCGAGAAAAATTATAGTGTCGACCGAACAACAATTAATTGTTGAGGAAGACAGTGTAAGTTGAGTAAACATTTTTAGTAATGACCGAGCTTTCTACATGAAGACCGAGTAGTTGATCATAGTATTGACCGAGCATAAACAATTTTATATTTGAAGAGAATTTAATTTTGGTGCCAACATTGTTGAATTCTTGGTTTATGTAAAATGTGTTGACTTTATTTATTGATTGTTTGAAAGCATTAAATGCACTGTAAAATATTTTATTGTAAATCTTTAAGAGATTTGAGATGATTCTAGAAAAGGAGCCGAAGAACATGAAGTAGGTAGATTCAATGAATCTAACTTGACCGTAAGATCTACGAATGAGATAGAGTGACATAAGATGAGTTAACCTAATTGAGAAAAATATAAAGTGTTGGATATGCAAGTGCATGGAAAATAACAGAGAATGCTGGAAGAGTAAAGTTTTATTGACTATTTAAGTAGAAAAGGCTGAAGGAGAATTGTGCTGCTTGCTTGAAGAAAAGTTCTGAGCAGATCAGAGATGGAGATGGAAAAGTTTCAAAGTTAGTAAACCAGCATTAGTGTATGGAATCTGATCTGATATTTGCAAAGTGAGTTGTATATTTTTCAGATAAATATTGCTGCTACTTTCTAACCATTTTGATAGTCAAAATCCTTTTAATAGAGGTTGACCTAACAGTCATATGTTAAATCCTTTGAACAAGGTTGCATTCTAATGGAGTGTATGTAAGTCCTATGACTAGGCTCACTTTTAACAAGGTGATTGAAATCCTTTAACTGGGTCATAGCTGACAATGTGTATTGTAACCTTTGACAGGATTGGCTTTTTATCAAGCTCACTTCAGAAGAGTGAAAATAATAGTAGCATGTTAGAAAGTGGTTTTTCCCAAATTGGGTTTCCACTATAAATCCTGGTGTTAATACTTCTGTGAATGTTTTGGTTTGAACATTACTATGTTTTACAAGTGAAGTTACAACTGGGTAGTGGACTGTATTGTTGTATGTTTCTATTATTAAATCAATGATGACCGAGTTTGTTTTGGTTATTGGATCTAATTTAAGGATATGTTTTTGAGATTGTTTTATACATCAGGACCTGAGAACAATTGATTCACGCCCCCTCTCTATTGTTCTAAATCATATTAACAATACATATGGTTGTGGGAACCAAGAAAAAACCCATACTATCAGTTTAGGTAGCCCGAAAACCCTAGTTTGATGTAAAGCTTTAGCTTTAGGCTTGGTACAACTAGAGCTTTATTGTCTATTCTTTCTGTAGCTACTGTTGTTTTGTTGGTTTAGGATTGCTAGTAGTTCTATTGGTAATCAGTGCTGGGGGGTTCTATAAAGTTTATTTCCTTGTTCCCAAGTTGTCTCTCCTTAGGCGGTGCTAATATTTTCTATCTTTTGTAAAGAGTATGCTTCCCCACAAAAACTAGTTGTATATTGTTTCAAGGCCCATTCAAAACCTATTTTACCTAATCAAATATGTGTGTGTGTGTGTGTGTGTGTGTGTGTAGAACTAAATATGTGTATTTTAATATAGGATATAATATTTATATACCCTTTTTAAAAGTAATTAATTGTATTAAAAATAGCTATAAAATAACCCTTATTTTGTTTAATTACATAATTATTGAGAGGGGGTTTTATTTTTCTCTAATAGAAGAAAGTATATGCATATTAATAAAAAATAATCTAAGTGGTGATTTGGTTTTGCTCAAACATATTGCTTTAAAAGATGTCACTTTAAAATAAATACAATGAAAAGAAGTTTTAAAAAAAAAAACTATAAAATTATTCACATGTCATGTTTAATTAGCTAGGTAAACAAGAAAACATAAAATGCGCAAACATTATGAATGCAATATGAGTCCTATGTGATTGTGTGTAATATTCCTTCATATTTAAAGATGCCAATCGGATAAACACCTCTATATTGGCCATGTTTCCATCTTCGACATTGCACCTGCATTCATTTGCACTCAATTTCACATTAGTAGGGAGTCCAATAATCCATAATCATAATCCAAAATATTATAATAATAGCTCTGTAGATCCTTTAGTTCAATTTTTTTTCCTAGATTTAGTTGAACGCTAATAGTGAAGTCTCTTAAGTCTTTTCTATTCACTTATGTCTTAGCAGTTTGTAAGAGAATACAGATCTAAAATAATAAATGTTATATGTTTCCAAATCTTGGTTGTACACATAGCTTTGAAGAATGTATTGATTGAAATATCTATTCAAGATCTAGAATTTTTAATCTTTGGTTTTATTTCTTCAGTATAGTGCAAGTTTTTTTATTATTTTTAATACTTTAAATATAACAAGTCATATCTTCAAGAATGAATTTCTTCTTGTCAACTCTTTACTTTCTTCTTTCTAGCACTATAGACTATGTAGGAGAGAGGATTCACAGTAGAGGATCCAATATCATAATGCATTCAAATGGTTGTGATAGTACTTGTTGATTTAATATTCACATTTTTTAATTTAACACCCATAATTTTTTATTTAACGTCTAATATTTTTTGCAACATTGCACCAATAGTTGTGACTTTCATTTTGTTATTACTGATGATAACTACGCATAAATGAATGGTGTGTATTATTTATTCTAAAAATATACCAATAATGTAATGCCACATCAATTTCTCAAGTATGCATGTCTTTTTTGTACAACCTGAATAATGGTAAAATGGATTCACCACCTATGAATGGAAATTGAATGAGGATAGGCTAAAATGTAGTGGAGGGGTGTGTGTGATGGAAAATGTTGTGAACATATAAAGTAAAAAAAATAGAAATAAAAATGATAACCTCAAAATAGGAAAAATCTAGAAAATGTTGATTTATGATGTCTGTGTATAGTTTCAGGCAATTCTACAACTTGTTCCAAACTGAAAATGCCAAGATGAAGAAAACACAGAAAATTTTTATCTTTCTGAAGGCAGGTCATCCTTGACCCAGAAAGGGGGGCAAGGTCTTACCCCAGGGCAAGATCCTACCCCTCACTGAAGGTCATCCCTGACCCAAAATAGCTCCAATGGAAAATCTATTCGCGGATCCTGGAAGTTCACCAAAAAGGGTATTCAGATCCAAGCTCTGATTCACAATCATGTACCTACACCTGCAAGAAAAATGGTTTTGTTATTTGGATGAGGGGTTTTGCCTTGGTCAAACCCTAGTTCAGAATCAACCTTAATAATGAAATTAAAATACGGAATGCTAGCAAGTAGTAGAAGTAGATCTAATAAGGAAGCTATGATATTCAATAGATATGCAATTGTATTTCAAATGTAAACAAGTATGTTGATATGAAATCTTGAACATAACATTATCAAATGTAAATAAAAAACTCTGTGATTCCATGCTTGGAATCCACCTTGAGGGAAGAATGAAAGGGATCTTGAAGATGAACAAAGGATCTTGAAGTAAGATCGCACCATCATGATGGCTAGATCTAGGGTTTGAGTGATGAATCTTGAATGCTTGAACCAAATCCCTTCAAAGGCTTGAATCCTTGATCTTCAATGGAGAACTTGAATAGATAAGAGGACTCGAATGCTTCCTTGAAAATTCTTGATGAAATGATTTCTTGATCTTGCCTTGAGAAAACCTTGAGTTCTTGATTGCATCACTTGTGGATGGAGAAAAAGTGATGGATCAAATGAGAGAGGAAGGCTTCTTTTTATAGTGATCTAGGGCACAAACTTCTAGAGAGGCTGACATTGGAGAATTAAATCCTAATTAATCTTAACCCCTATAAATGGACCCAAATTAAAGGAAATTTAAGGATTTACCATTTTGAAACCTGAAATGGCCAATCTAGAAGCAGGAAAAGGAAACTTTCTGAAGCCTGACATTTCGTAACTCCCAGAATCTTAAAATTGGACCTGGGATCAAGGATGAGGTAGACACCACCCTAGGTTAGGGTTGAGGTCATCCCTAACCTAGGTTTGGGTCTAGGCCATCCTTGGCCCTACTAGGTTTTCTTTGACCCTGATAGTTAGAAACTTCAGATTCTCAGAAAAAACTATCAAAAAAAGGCTGGAAATAAGGAGGAGAGAAGTAGAACAGGGGGAAATAGCTAGATACATGAAAATACCTAATCAAGGTGCTTAACATGGCCCTAGACCACTTAATCAGAGGGCTAAATGCTCTTAGCATGGAAGTGCTTCCATTTTAAGATGATACACTAAGCCCCCACTTTAGCAAGAGTATGGATTTGATGCAAACTCTTGGTAAAGGAGATGAAAGAAGAGATCCAAGTGGATTCACAATGAGATAAAATAACACTTGGATAAGGACACAAGCATCTAGGCTAAGGATTCTAACTCGACATACACACATGGGGGTGTGAAAACAAAAAAGGAAAAGGACACAAAATAGGTGTTAGTACTAAAACAAACCCAAATCAATTAGCATAAGAAACTTTGCTAAGAAACATTTCTCATACTAATATTATATTTGGAAATCTATCATAAAAGAATAAATGATTACATAAGAAAGACAAGAGCAACACTATAAATAACACAGCTTCATGATCTCGTCCTACTAGCATGAAAGTGAAAAGAGAGAAAAGAGAAAAGTGATTACCTCACCTAGTAAGATGCCCACCTTATCGTGAATCACCCTGGAGGGAGAGCCAAACAAGTGGCCAAACCTGATAGTTCACCCATAAACTATGCTTGTAATTGTAATGCATCTCCTGATGGATTCTAGAATACCCATAGATCCACCTTATTGTATCACTATAAATATAAAATGTGTGTCTCCTCAGGATTTAGCAACTTAAGTGTATTATCTTTGGAAGATTTAACATGTTGAAAATGCATGTCTTTTCAGGATTTAGAAACTTATGTGAGTTACCTTCCCACATTTAGCATGTTGAAAATTGGAAAATGCATGTCTCCTCAGGATTTAGTAACTTATGTGCATTACCTTCCAAGATTTAGCATGTTGAAAATAAAAGATGCGTGTCTTTTCAAGATTTAGCAACTTGTGTGCATTACCTTCCAAGATTTAGCATATAAAAATAAAAAACTATAGTACAAGGGAGACCCTATATATTCCCCCCTCCTTATCGTGGCAGTCCACTAGACATGATAAAGAAGAGTAAGAGGATACCTACTTCACAATACAAGGAGATATCCTATTTAACAATAATGTACACCACATTCTTAGTGAGGGATATTGACCCCTACATCCAAGAGTATAGATAATCATGAAAAGGATATGTCACTTATGGAAAAATGATCCTCAATGAAAGAGATATTATCAACAAGACCCCCACCATAGAGGAGTGCTTTTAGATAAAATATCATCTTTCAAAGGTGGGAACAAAGATTCAATCATCAAGCCTCTCTACAAAGAAGAGGAAAAGGAATCTTTGGAATGAGGGAAACAAATCTAACACTACAACAAGGGTAAGAGTTTATAATGAACATAATTTGTAACATATAGAAGAGGTGATGGCCTAGGACAACAACCTCTCTTAAAAAGGTTATCCATAGTCAAAGAATTTGTCAATATGATGAGATAATATTGCAATATAAATAGATACCACTAATCTAAGGAAAGTGGTTCCCTAGACAAAGAGAAAGAAGGAAGAACCTTGCCCTCTAGGAATAGAGACAAGGGATACCTTTGCAAAACATTTGTCTTAGAAAAGATATCTTGAATAAGATCTATGGATAATCAAAACCATAGAAAGATAGGAGAGAGAATACCCATTAAGGTCAAGGCATAATATATGTTGAAAGCCTAATGGATCCTAAGAGGCTGGATGAAAATACACATCTTTGCCCCCAGTCCAGAGACAAGAGGAGAAGAAAATCTATATTATATCAAAACAAGGGGAATCACCTTTATCAAAATTATGAAGGAATTGTAAAATTGCACAAGAATGAGGTATAATCCCTAAAGAAGCTCTTTGTCTAACATATAACTTGAAATGTCTACAATCAGCAAGTAAATGTGTATTGCAATAATGAAAAGGACATTTGTATTTATGTAAAGCATCTATCAGCATAGGTCTAAAGATTTCTTTCTTGGAATTCATTAACTCAACATATACATTCTTAGCCACTTCTTGATGAATATTAGGGTTTTCTATTTTAGGTGTAGGGAGAAGAATGTGAAGAGGAGGACAATGATCAACATCACCTACCTTGACTTGATATTTTGAACAACCAACACCATGTAGGTCCTGTTTAGGGGGTATATAAACTAGATATTTGATACCATGCTCATTAACTCCAAGCCTAAACCTCTATAACCTTGTTTAGTCACCATATTATATCTAGTAGTGTACATATTATGTAAAGCTTCTAAAGGAGGGGATTGTTTATCATGTTCATGAGTAAAGGTTGTATAAGGTGGAATAATAGGTTTTGAAGAAGTTTCTTTACCCTTTCCTTTATTATTATCATGAATCAGAGGAGAAGGTAAATCAAAGAAATCTTGCACAGTTACATCCTAAACTATAGCTTGAATTCCATCATAAGTATGGGAAGAGCGAGGATGAACAGATGGAGAATTAGGCATTAGATTAGGAATAGGAAGATTAGGAATTGGATTATGATTAGGACTTGATTAGGAGATGACGTATCATCTACCAAATTATTCACATAATCCAAAAGAGTAATAAGGCTACCACATAAATCTTTAATGAAAGTTTTGAATGTAGGAAGATTGGTATCGGTCAACTTCACAAAAGCATAGGCAAGTGCAAAATGAAGGATCATCAACATAATGAATTGAATGATACTCTCATAAATAGCATAGGTATGGTAAAGGGATGCTAAAGGAAGGGTAATAAATAACATGACCACACACCAAAGCATCTTAAAAATCTTCATAGTAAATGAAATGCAAGAAATGTTTTTGTATTTTATTGAACATATAGATTTTTTTGTGTATTTTTGAATTAAAAATGCAAGAGAATAAACTAAATCTAATCTTAAAGGGAAATCTAACACCAAGAAGAAAGAGAGTAAGCTTGTCGGGTTCACTAAAATGAAATAATGGTAAAATGGATTCACCACCTATGAATGGAAATTGAATGACGATAGTCTAAAATGTAGTAGAGGGGTGTGTGTGATGGAAAATGTTGTGAACATATAAATTAAACAAAACATAAATAAAAATACTAACCTCAAAATAGGACAAATATGAAAAATTTTGATTTCTATTGTTTGTGTACAGTTTCAGGAAATTCTACAACCTGTTTTGGATTGGAAATGCCGAGATAGAGAAAAATGAGAAAAAATTTATCTTTCTGAAGGTAGGTCATCCTTTTCCTAGATAGCAAGGCAAGGTCTTACCCTGGGGCAAGATCTTACCCCTCATTAAACATCGTCCCTGACCCAAAATAGCTCCTACAAAAAATTTGTTTGCATATCCCAGAAGTTCATCGAATAGGGTATTCAAATCCAAGCTCTGATTCGCAATACTGTACCTGTACCTCCAAGAAAAATGGTTTTATTTTTTAGATGAGGGGTTTTCCTTGATCAAAGCGCAGTTTGGAATCAACCTTAATAATGAAATTGAAATAGGGAATGCTAGCAATTAGTAGAAGTAGATCTAATAATGAAGCTATGATATTCAATAGATATGCAATTGTATTTAAAATGTAAACCAGTATGTTGATATGAAAGATTGAACATAACATTATCAAATGTAAATCAAAACCTCCATGATTGTATGCTTGGAATCCACCATGAGGGAAGAATGAAAGGGATCTTGAAGATGAACAAAGGATATTGAAGGAAGGTCACACCATCATGATGGCTAGATCTAGGGTTTGAGTGATGAATCTTGAATGCTTGAACCAAATCCCTTCAAAGGCTTGAATGCTTGAATCCTTGATCTTCAATGGAGAACTTGAATGTAGAAGAGGACTTGAATGCTTCCTTGAAAATTCTTGATGAAATGCTTACTTCATCTCACCTTGAGAAAACCTTGAGTGCTTGATTGCATCACTTGTAGATGGAGAAAAAGTGTTGGATCAAATTCAGAGGAAGGCTTCCTTTTATAGTGATGTAGGGCACAAACTTCTAGAGAGGCCAAAATTGGAGAATTAATTCCCAATTAACCATAACTCCTAGAAATGGACCCAAATTAAATTTAAGTTAAGGATTTACCATTTCGAAACATGAAATGGCCGACCCAGAAGTGAGAAAAAGAAACTTTTCAAAACCCGACATCCCGTAACTCCTAGAATCTGAAAATTGGACCTAGGGTCATGGACGAGGTAGACACTGCCCTAGGTCAGGGTCGAGGTCATCCCTAACCTAGGTCATGTTCTTGGTCATCCTTGATCCTACCAGGTCATCTTTGACCCTGATAGTCAGAAACTCCAGATTCTTAGAGAAAACTACCAGAAAAAGGCTGGAAATAAGGAGGAGATGAGAAAAATAGGGGGGAAACAGCTAGATACATGCAAAGACCTGATCAAGGTGCTTAACATGACCCTAGACCACTTACTCGGATGACTAAGCGCTCTTAACATGGAAGTGCTTCCATTTTAAGATGATAGACAACTATTGTAGGCTAACTTTTTTGGGGCTTATTTTGGACACATTGGAAAAAGTTATGTTGATGTGGCCCTAAAAGCTTAGTTATAAGTAGAGGACTTAACAAGTAACCAACTATAAAAGATTAGAGATGGTTTTAAATTTCCATGTACCATTTTGAGAAGCTCAAAGTTAGGGTGCACAACTACTGGGTCCTTTTCCCTAGTAACAAAAAATTGATTGATATTACTTGCCTTTCTCATCAAGGGGATGATTCTATTGAGAACTAAGAAATTTAGCAAAAAAATTCCATTTACGTCCTAGGAATTTCATATTTTTTATAAAAATTCAAAGATTCTTGTAAAACACATAATATTAAAGTTGATAGGCTATTTTTGTGATATTTCTAGTCAAATAGAGTTATTAACCTCCTAGAATGTTGCTACCATGTGTTTTTTTATCTTGAAAAGTTATAACTTGTTAGTCTATATATAAAGTTCCTATAAAAAAAATTGGCTTGAGAAAGTTTTGAAAAATTTGGTAGTTGCATCACCTCTTTATTGGTCCATTTATTTCTAAAGTGTTATGGTTTATATTTACATTTATTTTAATATGGAGAAAGTGTACATATGTATATGTCTCCTCTCTTTTTTGATATTTAATGAGTTGCTTCCCTTTCTCATTACACTAACATTGAGTTCTTCGATTCTACTAGTGAGCTAGTAGTTATCAAGTTAGAACATATTACATACATTCAAAGTTCTGATCATGTCTTTGGGTCTACTCTAATTTTTATTGTGTCTCTTATATTTCTATCATTTGTTCAAATTTTATTTATGCTTTTCTATGTTGTGTTTTTATTTCTATAGGACAATTTCTTAAATATAGTCAAAAGAATACTTCACGCATAGAAGATACTGAAAAGGGATGAGCTTAAATATTACATTTTCAACGTTCAAAAGGAAACCACATAATAAACCATAAATAGATGAATAAGTTATTTCTTCCCTAGCCATGTTGTTCTTATTTGCATTTCTTATATGTTTTGCTATGGCAGGATTTCCCTGATATAAGAAATTTCATAAAAACAACATTAAGTACTATGTTAAGGAAAATAGCCCCAATAGATTCTTACCAAGGAGGAAACAAAAATACTATAAGTTCATATTCCATCTACTTGAAACATGTTGGCCATTTTTAACTAGCAGTCTAATTTCTTATGTTTAGTAAAGTGATTCTATCTTTAGATTGTTTATTTGTATGTATGTATCATTTAATCAGATATCTTATATGTTGTTCCATGGTGGGTTTTAGTTATGTAGGAAAAGACAACATTAGGTACTATGTCAAAGGAAATGGCCTCTACATATTGTGACCAAGGAAGAAACACAAATACTATAAGTTCATATTCTATTGCCTAAAACCTATTAGACATTTTCACTCAACAATCCAATTGCTTAATTTCACTAAAGTAATTATAAGTTCTTGCATTGAGAGATGATAATTGCTTAAAAAAAATATTAAATACTATGTCAAAGGAAATGGTCCTTGTAGATTCTGACCAAGGAGGATATACAAATGCTAAAAGTTCATATTCCATCTACATAAAAATTGTTTGACTTTTTTCGGTCAAAAATCTAATTACTTAACTTTATTGAAGTAATAGTAAGTCTATATAGAAAGATACTAAGGTCCAAATGCCTCAACAACTACCATTTATACTATAGTCTTCATGTATTCATATTCTTTTATTGATCTTTTAAGCTGAATAATAACTTGTTAAATTTTCAAAGTATAGGAGTTTAGTTTGCTAAACATTTTTTTGTGTTTTTAGTTCATCATATATTGGTAACTTTAGGAATTTTAGTAACCTCTTAAACTCCAGAAGGGCTTCATCATCCATTGTAATTTTAATTATATTGGTAATTCTTAGAGTTTTGCAAACCTTGCAGACATTTGATAAGGTTAGAGAGAAATAACATTTCATTGATAAGGACAAATAAAAGTTCTTAGTGTTGGAAATTGAAGGAGTTTTTAAAACTTAGAAAAGTACTCATAAAGAGAGAAGAACTCCAAATGGAATATACTTTGTTACTATGTGAATGGGTTTTCATAACTAGCCTTACCTCCGACAAGGACAAAAGAGGACCAATAGTCTTTGACAACACCTTTGGGAATTTGTTAAATTATAAAGGTCATATGCTTCTTACTTAGACTTTAGTATGATCAATTTAATGATTTCAAAATAGGAATGATGATAGAAAGTAAATGTGCACGAAACTTAGCATAACATATGTTGATGTCATACTCTATGATGATTAATTGATAAGCCTTGATAAATCCATGATTATTTTATAATGAATGTCATTAAGTACAATAACCTATCATATAAATCAATACAAATATGTGATATGTTGAATTAGAATGATAAATAGAAGAGAATTTTTGAAGTATATTTTCCATTTGAATGTCAAAAACATAGTGGTCAAATTCATAACCATTAAATAAACTTGGGTCAAATATGTACCCTCACATTTAATCCAGATGAAAAAGAGATGATCAAAAAGTGAAAATCAATCTTTTAATATATACTAATATAATTGAAACATAAGAATGTTGCAATTTAGAATAAACATAAATATAAAAACTTAAAACACAATTCCCACTGTTACAACTATACAATTAATATCTTCTTTTCCTTACTGTAAAATTCACTTTTCCAATATTCCCCACCTGTTCGAATTTGTTTGTAAAAGAAAATTGAATTTCCCCGCCTTAAAAAGTATGTTTTCAGTGTCTTCATAAAGTTAAGTCTATTCTTCAAACAGCGTAAAAAGCTCCCTTCTCAATTCCATAACACGGTATGAAATAGTGTACAGTAGCCACAAGAAAATTAAGAACCAGTACATGTGAATGACAAGCTTTTTCTCAAGGTCTAAATTGGTAGTACAAGCAACAGAGGAATATTTCAGAAGCCAAAAAAGCAAGTTATTTGAGAATCATTACCGAGATAACTATTCTTCTGTTGTAAGTACTATTACAAGACAATCTCTACGTTATCAACACAAAACAGAAATGATTTCCACTAATTCTTGCCAGTGGTGAAATTTATGCCTCCCAAAGTGGTTTCCATAGCTGCTCCACATCATCCACTGTCAAATTATCAATTGTTTGCACATCACAGAAAATATGTTCACCATCATTGTGACACCCACCTATGAGGAGGGCTAGAAGCTCATCCCTCCCCAAGCTTGTCTTTAACACCTCTGCTTCCGTGGCTGCTAACTGGGATTTCAGCTCCGATATTTGATTCTGCAGTAGTTGAACTTGGGTTGCGCAGCCATGAACGGGGTCCTTAAGCCTTGTACTCGCTTCATACACCATGCTATCTACTGCATCTCTTCTTTGCTCAGCCTCTATACCCTGAACCGATGCCACACCAAAACCATGAATGAAATTTTTGGAATTAATTTGTGAGTTTCGTTTTTATCAATCTTTCGGATCATATTTTCTGATCATTCATTATGAGGACTATCCATTATGTAGTTCATGGAATCTGATAGGTTCGTTATCAGGATTATCTATTATCAAGTGCAGTGACTGTGATTGAGAACACTGATGACAAAAGTGTTGTAAAAATCTTCAAGATAATATTATATATTGTGAAAATTTAATGACTATTTTCTACCTTACAATTTCTATCATCGATTTTGTTATTTCTCATAATTGAGGTATATGTAATGTTCATACTTAAAGATATTAGATTTCCACTAGACATAGTAGTTAGTTCATGTGATTTTTAGATTCAACTACATAAAATTATTTTTCATCAATATTCTATATCGCACTTTATGATTGATCATCAGAATGATATAAAGTAGCGTGGTCCATCATCATAACGAGATAGAGCAATATGAAATATCCTCCAACTCTATGTCATCCTCATAATAGATAGGAGAATGTGATCCCAAACATTGATTAATAAACAAATCACATATAATTGAATTCAAAAAATGCATGAGCTAAAATCACAGTTGAATTAAATTATGTATTATATATATTATCTACACACTTCCTGAAATCTATTCTATATAGAATTATTTAAGTTTAGTTTTGAAAATATATAAATTAAATTACATTATTTTTTTTTCATTATTTATTGGGATCACATTATATAATTTATTATAAGGAGAATCTATCATCAAGATCATAGAATGAAATATAAAATATTGATAAAAAAAAATATTGTGTAATCTTACTTATTTTTTTTCAATCTAATATTACCAATTATCAAAATTTTATGACTGATTTAACTGAACATCTTCTATGTTTACATAATTAACATATATGTACAACTTATAAAAATATTTCTAATTATATACATCAGATTTCCACACTGGATAATAATTAAAATCTTTATTTTTTTAATATCAAATTTTACAAAATTTGCTTTCTTCATAGATTTCCAATCTCATGATCAATCATCAAAAGAATAATAGGCAGTATGAAATTTCCTACAGCTCTATATTGTGCTCCATAATGAATCAACGATTAACATCCAAAATCTTGATAAGAAACAAATCTCAAAATTCAAAAATCACAATAACCAAACATTTCCAATATTGAAAAGGAAAATGAAAGAAGATTGAATAAGATTACTTGAAGCGTTTTGAGTATATGCCTGGTTCCGAAAACTCGATGGACTATTTCAAATTTGTGCGGATCAGTGGATGGAAAGTGCGGAGCCAGCACACAACGCTCTGAACATTTTTTCCGGTGCCTCTTGCAACCAGAGCATCTTGGCATTTTTTCCCTTGTAAACTGGCGAGGCTCACTCTTCAATTGCAGGCTGAACTGACGTTAGATCTACAGCAGGGTGTTAAATTTTACTTCTGCTGGGAATACAAATGAAGAATCCCATAGTTAGGAGGAAGCTTATTATTATTATTTATAATGCTGTAAGCGCGTAAATAATACGCACTACTTTGCTTTCTGCAATTTTAGGTACAGATTAAAACAGATGTTATCTTTTCTGCAATTTTAGGTGGAGATTAAAACAGATGTATCCTATGTCTTTCTTTCCATCTTCCACAAAGGAGGGAAAGTAAGGACTATGGGCCCAACATGTCAGTGACCGTGTTAGACCGTGTTATAGGTTTCCGGTCAAAAAGTATTTCCAATTGACTGCGACCTTTCGATTTACACTCACGTGATGAAACTTGTTTTGGCAACATTCAGATGAGCGTAAAGTATATTCGGTGCAGCTAACAATGAACAAATAAATCAGTGAACAATATTTAATGAGTCGTCTCTTCACTAGCGACTTTCTTCTTACCAACCTTACACTTTCTTCTTTCCAAGACTACGCAGTCACATTAAATTTGATTGATGTTACTCGGTGACCATGCTCTCTTCAAAGGGGCAATTGTGTTGAAAAAGTTGGTGGATTAAAACAGATGTATCCTATGTCTTTCTTTCCATCTTCCACAAAGGAGGGAAAGTAAGGACTATGGGCCCAACATGTCAGTGACCGTGTTAGACCGTGTTATAGGTTTCCGGTCAAAAAGTATTTCCAATTGACTGCGACCTTTCGATTTACACTCACGTGATGAAACTTGTTTTGGCAACATTCAGATGAGCGTAAAGTATATTCGGTGCAGCTAACAATGAACAAATAAATCAGTGAACAATATTTAATGAGTCGTCTCTTCACTAGCGACTTTCTTCTTACCAACCTTACACTTTCTTCTTTCCAAGACTACGCAGTCACATTAAATTTGATTGATGTTACTCGGTGACCATGCTCTCTTCAAAGGGGCAATTGTGTTGAAAAAGTTGGTGGATTAAAACAGATGTATCCTATGTCTTTCTTTCCATCTTCCACAAAGGAGGGAAAGTAAGGACTATGGGCCCAACATGTCAGTGACCGTGTTAGACCGTGTTATAGGTTTCCGGTCAAAAAGTATTTCCAATTGACTGCGACCTTTCGATTTACACTCACGTGATGAAACTTGTTTTGGCAACATTCAGATGAGCGTAAAGTATATTCGGTGCAGCTAACAATGAACAAATAAATCAGTGAACAATATTTAATGAGTCGTCTCTTCACTAGCGACTTTCTTCTTACCAACCTTACACTTTCTTCTTTCCAAGACTACGCAGTCACATTAAATTTGATTGATGTTACTCGGTGACCATGCTCTCTTCAAAGGGGCAATTGTGTTGAAAAAGTTGGTGGAATTTAGCCACATTTTTCTGTTTCTAGCCTAGGTATTTCATATTTTCGGAGAAATTCAAAGAGAAGAATGATGCAAAACATGTGACACTTTTTAAAGTTTTCAATATTAAGGTTGTAGTTGTCTTTTTTTTCCATTCAATGCTTCGTAATTTTTTTTTATAAAAAGATTGATAAATATTTATATTTTAAATTTATATGGGAAAGTTTTTGAAATGAGCAGCAACAAGAGGTTGCTGGCCCATGGTACAAAGGATAGCTAACTAAGAAGAATTAACAGCAAATTAATCCAACCCTAGAAAGCAGCAGTAGAGCACACATACCATGTACCTCTATCAAAAATCCAAATGCAAAAACTAAACTAGCACAGCCGCTTGGTTTCAAAAACCCACAAGATAGTCTTAAGATAATCCAGCATAAAAAGTAACTTATACCACACAAGGCTAATAATAGTAATTAAAGTTTTAAAGTTAATACTCTAATTAAAAAAACCTAGCCCAATAAATGGGCTTTTTGTCAACAACATCACTATTCGCAGTCCCACCCCAGTCCATTCACAAAGTCATTTGCCATCCCATAAGCACTTGGAAAGCAACAAGTCAGCCCACTCTTCATTCAGGAACTTGAAGAGCTCATGATTTCCTTCCACGAACTCCTTCCCCTCTGAGGCCTTCTCATTGAACAGACAGAGAGTGGTAGCTGAGGCATACATAACCTTGAGGGAAAACTTACTAACATCAACTAATCTCCTGTTGGTGTTGTCCAGGTCCTGCCTCCCGTGGTGTCTTTACCAGCACTGGGTTCCTTGTCCACCTTAGTCTCCACAGTTGTGATGGTTAGAATCATTTTTACCCTCCACCTGGTCAGAGCCATTGTCAGATTGATCCCTACTGGGAGAACCCACCAAGGCATCCTCATGATTCATAAGCTCTTTAATAGCTCTTTTGCCTTAAACTTTAGCTATACGGGAGGAGCAGTGAGAAGAGATGGGTTGTGGGTCGGTATCCATAGGGCATTCCAAATTAATGATGATCTTTTTATGCTTCTTGGGGGGAGGCTAAGGGGAATCATCAGGGGTAAGGGCATTCTTAGAGCCAGGCTAGGAATTAGGAGTCGATTGGGTGTTAGAGGATTTATGGCTGGCGGTAGGGGTGGAGCAAGCCTTAGACCTTGAGGGCATGGGGAAGCCCTGATTGAGGGCGACTGAGGGCAACGTCTGTTGGGTAGTTTGGGTGACTTGCACAACGGGAGGAGGGAAGAGGGCATGATGGAAATTCTACAATCTAAGGATTAAACCCTGGTGGAGGTAAACAGGTTTTTTCCCCAACAAGATAGCCTCATTAACATCATTAATGTTAGACTCTAGGGAGTGTAACAGATAAAACAACAAAGAAATCAACATTTTGTACTTAAAATGGTTAAAAAGGTAAGATGGTAGTTATAGAAAGTATCGTAGCGACCCTCTAGAGTGAAATACTTGATGATCAGTTTGCACATTTTCAGCCAGAATTTTGGAAGGTTAGAAATGTTCTAGCCCTCATTCTTAGACATCGGGCTTTCCTCATTCTTAAAAAACTGAACAAAGTCAATTTTGGCTTGGGCTTTAGAGGTTTTTTTCCATTTTCTTCCTGTTGTTGGCATCCCAATAGATTTTCTGATGACCTCCTTATTGATCTCAAATGTAATCTCATTGATTGTGACCTACCTTTCATTCCAAGTTGTCACAAACTACCGAGAGATTATTTCATCATGGCCCATGAGATTTTCCATGAAGGGAAGAATCCATCCCTCTTTGCAAAAGTACATGACCATGGAGTCAGAGGATAACTCTTCCTGGATTTTGTTAGGTTCAATCAACTTCATGTCTCCACCCATCTTCTCCCAGATGAGTAAAGCACTCCACACCCTGAAATTTGCCAAGACAGAGTTGCATCTAGCCCAATAGTTGCAGTTTCCCTCGAAACCACTAAAGTCAAAACCAGGGTGGTTTCCCACAAAACTAGTAAAACCACACCAAGAGCATAGATTTTTAGGAAGGCAATTGTGAAAAATGGTGAAGTGATGGTCATGGCTTAGTCTTAAGGTCATTTCACATTGGGCATCATAATTAGCATAATAATTTCCCTTTGGCAAATTAATCACTATCAAAGACACTAGTGGGGTCAACACATGGGAACAGTATTGTAAAATGTAGATGGCATCTTTAAAATCCACCCCAAATCTATTGTAATCCTCCATAAATCATACTTTCCTTAGAAGCCATTCCAAATAATAATGGCCTGTAAAAGGTAATATTTTATCTCTATGCCACGTCAACCCCCTATTAGGAATAAAGAGCCCTTCAAAAAAAGCCATGTGGCAGTTGAGAGAAGTAGCGCTAGTTGTAACAATGTGATAGCACCATGGCCCACCCTTTGGTGTCCAAATCGAGAGACAATTTTTAAACATCATGGACTCCAATATCAACGTCATTAATTTCTCACATAAGGAAGTCTTCAGTAGCCTTGGGAAATTGACTGACAACCTTCCAACATCATATTTTGTCAAGCTGTAGAATAGCAGCAACCATGGCATCCACCACATAGTTACCTTCCTAGTAAGTGTGCATGATGTTGGCCATATGAGTACGTTCCATTAAACCATGTATATCAGATAAAATATAGTCAACTTTCTATCTAGCACTGGCATTTTTTTTAATAGCTTCAATGATGATTTTGAGGTCCCCTTCAATAACAATGCTGGTGCATCCCAGAGTGATGGAAAAATTCAAACCCCGAAGGAGAGCTATCCCCTCGACTTGATTAACACTATGGTTCTGAAGAGGACCAGCTTAAGCACCCACTAATTGCCCCTTGTGATCATGAATGATACCTCCACTTGCCTGGAGCCTCCCATGAATAGAAGCATCGAAATTGAGTTTGAGGCATGAAGCCTGGGCTAATGACCAAACAATATCCTTTCGAGTTGTGAGTTTGGTGTTGTCGAATCTTGAAAATCCCTTCCCAATACTGCATACCTTGGCAATTTTATAGTCACAATCAGAGGGGGTGATACAAGGACTTTTCCAATGGGAAACCAGTAATTTATCTTGTAACAGTTTAAGTCCCAAGTGGAAGACCTCGGTTGTAGTGAGCTCAGTCTCCTTGGAGATCCTATTATTATGCTCCTTCCATAGGATCCGACAGAAGATGGGAGGGACTTGATTCCATAGGTTTTTTTTTATCAGGGGGTATTGTGAAGAGGAGTACTAGTCATGAAACTTGTCATGGATATCCCTATTAGAAACCCACATGATGTTGAGCCAGGATAGGATCTGCTGCCAAATCTTAGTGGAAAACTCACAATGTAAGAAGATGTTATCTATACTTTCCTCCTCCTTTTTACATAAGAAACATCTATTAGAAAGGCAACCAAGTTGTCAAGAGTGAGGATTTTTCTGTGGAGCATAGTCCACCAAAAAAAAATCACTTTAGGGATTAATAGGTGCCGCCAGACTTTCTTCCAGTACGTGGTGTCAGGAATCTTAGTAATCAGCAGACCGTAAGTTGATTTTATAGTAAAACCTCCATGTTGGGTGTGTCACCATAGAAGCCTGTCACACCAATCCATCAAAGGAATGTAGAGAGAACACAATAATTCACTGAGTTTAGTAGTGAGATTGATAAGGTCTATTCTATCCTTCACGATAGGGAGTAGGTCAATCCACTTACCATTGGTGATAAATTTTGAGACTAGGGGACCAACTCCAAGAGTAAGGGTGTTGAACTTAGTTGTGAGAAATGGGAGGTAGCAAGAATAATATCAGGAAGCCAAGGGTCCTCCTAGAACCGGATATCACTGCCATTACCCAATTGCCGAATGGCCTCTTTCTCCAAATTTCTTCTGCACTTGAGAATGTTGTTCTAGATTTTGGATCCCCTGGGGTGACCTTATTCCATGAAGAGTTTACAAAAGAAACTACCACCCAGATACTTAGCCTCCATAATTTTTCACTAGTTAGCAGCTCCCATGACCATGGTCGAAGCCACCTTGGACAACAGAGCCCTATTAAGATTGTGAATGTTTCTTAAACCAAGACCACATAGAGATTTAGGTAGGAAATCCTTGTCCCAACTAACCAAGGGGAGATGTTTCTTTTCCTCAAATCTAGACCAAAGGGAAGTGCGTTGTATTCTTTCCATTTTATTAGCCATGAAACCAGAGATTTTAAAAATAGAAATGAAATAGACATGTATGCCTTGAAAAGAAGCAGAAAGGATTTGGAGCTTACCAGCACTACTGAGGAGCTTACCTTTCCATCTCGCCAGCTTCTTTTTAGTTCATTCCAGAATGGTGTTCCATAATTCATTTATCACATCTTTAATAGTCAATGGGAGCCCAAGGTAAGTGGCGGGAAGAGAATTATCCAGGAAGCCCATAATATTAAAGATTTTTCCCTAAACCAAAGGATCAGTTTTGAAAAAGAATATTCTACTTTTGTAATAGTTGATGTGTTTTCCCAAAGCATTAGTGTTCCTATTAAGCATTAATTTTCACATCTTGGCTTCCTTAACCAAAGAAGGTGTCATCCACAAACTGCTCTAAAACCAATGGGGGCAAGCTAGTTGTCAGTTTAATTCCTTCAATTTCTCTAGAATGGGCCATATGTATCATGTTACACCCTAGGACCTCAGAAAATATAATAACGAGGTACGAAGAGATGGGGTCCACTTGGCGGAGTCCCTTACCCAAGGTGAATTTGATGCCCAGTTTGTCGTTGAACAACACTGAGAATCTGACAGTTTCAGTATAGGCCTTAATAAAAAGAATGAAGTCTTGAGAGAAACCAAAAGCAAGTAAAACCTTGTAAAGAAAGGTCCAATTAAATTTACCACAAGCTTTAGAGATATCAACTTTGAGGGCCATCTCAGCTGCCTTGCTATGGTCAATGGGGTGCAAGATCTCATGGGTGGTAATGGTAGTGTCCATAATTTATCTTCAAGGGAAAAATCCCTTCTGGTTGGGACTAATGATCTTGTTGAGTAGAGGTTTGATTTTGTTGACCATGATCTTTTAGAAGACTTTGTAGAGAGTATTGCATAGATTGATGGGTTTGAAGTCCTCCATAATCCCAGGCTCCCCACTCTTGGGGACTAGACCAATATAGGTGTCATTGAACTGCTTAAGGATTTTCTTAGTTTTGAAGTAGTCTCTGGCTGCATGAGTCACATCGTAACAAATAATGTCCCAAAATTCTTAGAAAAAGGCTGGGGAGAATCCATCAAGGCTCGGGGCATTATAGGGTCCCATAGAGAACACCAATTTTTGAACCTCCTCATTAGTGACCTTAGAAAGGAGGGTATTGTTGTCATTGACCATGATAACCCTAGGTAATTGGGATATAAGCTAATTTTCAAGGTTTTCAAGGTTCCCAACATTCATTTCAGTAAAGGATCGGATAAAGTAATCAGTGCATGGATTGCCATGAGGAATAGGGTTAGAGATCACATCACCAAGAGTATTTGTTAGAGTGTTGATGGATTTTCTTTTCTTGTGCTTATAAGAAAATTGATGGAAAAGGTCATGTTACAACCTCCCTCTTTGAGCCATAAAACCCTAGATCTCTATTACCAGAAGACCTCATTGGCTAGAGTATCCTTCCAACATTTTTTAGTATTTTCTTCTTCATTGTGAAGGTCAGAAAAAAGGTTACCATCACACATCTTTCCTTGGAGGATTTATAGCTTCTCAAACAGAACCTTCTTTTGGTGAAAAATGTCTCAAAAGGTGGTTTTATTCCAACCTTTGACAAATCCTCTCATGAGCTCCAGTTTAGAAGCCACTCTAAACATGGTCATTCCTTCGATCGAGGTTATCCTTTCACAAAAGTTAGAGTGGGAGGCCCACATAATTTCATATCTGAAAGGTGCAGGGTAGGGGTGCTGCACGTCCATCTATTTGAGTAGGAGAGGATTGTGATTAGAGGTGGTCCTAGGGAGAGAAAACAAAGAGGAAGATGACCTCATATCCCAAGACGAGGAGGTAAAGACCTGGTCGAGACAAACCTGGATGAGGTGGTTCACTTTTTTTTTGGTCCATGTGAAGGGATTTCTCTTTAGGTCAACATCATAAAGTCCATTAAGGTAGATAAAGTTGGACAAATCACCCATGCTATCAATATAATCTATAATGCCTCTGCATTTTTATGAAGGGTACAATGGGGAGTTAAAATCCCTTGCCACTAGAAATTTAGAGTCCTATAGGGGTAAGAAGGAGTCCATCAGCTCTTCCCACACCTCTTTTCACCCTTGACGGGTATTAGGACCATAAATGTTGAAACAGTGCCTAACAACCAATGAAGATGTGAAAGTAACTGCTAGGTGGTATTGAGAGAAGCTGAGCACATCACCCCAAACCTTGGATAGGTTCCAGAGGGTGGAAATTCCTCCAAAAGCCCCATGTGCGTCAGAGTAAAAGAAATTGGCCCCAGGCTGGAGTCTCCCCACAAGAGCATCAAAATTCATATAAGACATTTTAACTTTTTGTATTAAATGAATGTCTACACTATAGTCACAAATATACTATTTGATAGGTAACTATTTTTGGGGGTTATTTAGACCCCAAATATTCCAGGAGAAGACAATCATTTCTTATCTTTGTGAGTGAGGTCCAAGGTTTGTTGCCTTCCAGCAACAATTTCCTTTTTTATTCTCCTTTGTCTCCTGAACTTGTCTGACAAGTGTCCCAACTTTGTATCAACCCCAACATCAAATTTTTTTAATCCTTGTCTTCCTCTGCTGAGTTTTCCAATCCATTTCCTCTCTCTTCGGTGCAGCTTTGGGCATCAGTGGAGTAGAACAAGTCACTCGTGGGTAACCTCTGTCAATGGGGTTAAGAATCACTTCCATCATAGGGACTCCCATAGATCCATAAGCTGATTACTCTACTACCTTTTTGTCAATGAGATTGAGTTCCGTCTAAAATATCTCCGAGGCAGGGCTAGAACAATGCTTAGTCTCCAACTCACTATTGGAAGAAAGATCCCCATCCACCTCCATTGCATTACCCATAGGTATTTCTCCATCCTCTTACCCAATGAGGATGGTTTCAACAACTAGAAATGGTAGGGGGCCTTCCTTCAAGGTTCTGAAAAAAAACTTCCATAGCCTTTTCAGGAGGTGAGACTTCTAAAGAAATTTTCACTAACTTAAGATATGGTAGCCTAGGAGCCTTTCAGTCCTTCCTTGTATGAAATTTAGCATTGAAGTATGGTAGAATGGGGTATCCTTCTCATAGAATATGGCTTGGGTCTATTTACCCAGCTTAGATTTAATAACCGCAAAATTTGGGAGAGTCTTGTTGATTGAAATATTAACACAAAAAAGGGCCAAAACTAGGCGTGATTTTCAACAGCTTACCAGATTTGCCAAGATGTAATGTCCAAAAGAGTTCCCAATCCATTTGAAAACTTGTTCATTCCAAAACTCGAGGGGTAGCCTGAGTAGACAGACCCAAAAATGAGGCATCCTACTGAGATTAGGTGAAGGGTCAAAACTTGGTTTCCATTTAGCCAGGGTAACTAGGTGCTTTCCATAGAGCCACGAACCAGAATGGGCAAGGGAGAGATCCTCAGGCATTATGAGTTTGAAACGGAATATTCCACCAAATATAGCAAAGATAAACACACTTCCCTTCAACTTCTAGTGGTTTCCCATCCATTTTCTAACCATGCCAATGGTGGGTCCAAAGTTTTGAAAGAGCCCAACCAAAGCCAAGTGAAATTTCACCATTTTTTAATCTATAATAGAGTTAGGAAGCAAGATCTAAGTGCCTTCTTCCCTAACAGTCACCACACATAAATGGGGATCCGACTCAACCATTTCAATCCCAACCAACACGCCTTTCTATTCAACCTTAAGGCCAAAGGGGGGCAGGGAATCCAAAGTACTTATCGTAGAAGCTTTTTTGGAGTCAGACAAAAGAAATCTATGAATAGAGATGGGTGGGTATTTGGGGAGGGGAGGGGGTTTCCGCCCAAAAACATCCTCCATGGGAGAAATTCAAAAATCAGATTGCGCGCCAAGTTGCAGAGCGAAAAAATTTCCCACTTAGATTGATTATGATCCTATTATAGGAAAGTTACTCTCAAAATTTAAACAAGATTAAGTCTATATATATATATATATATATATATATATATATATATATATATATATATATATATATATATATAAATGAAAGTTCAACTAATAGTAAACATTTATAAAATTATTAAGTTACATGATTAAGAGCGAGATTGGTGTCATTTTAAATATGAAAGAGAAAAACACATAGATTGATAGCGGTTCAACTTCAGCCTACAACCACTCTTGAAGCACATGAAGACCTTTTATTAATCACAATAAAAATGTATGTTTACAATATAGAAGATTTGGAATAAATATATCTCAATTATCCAATCCTAATCCAATAATGAAGTTGAAGAGTTATCAGATATTTGGAAGCAAAAGATAATAAAGTTTGTTTGTCTTCACACAACAATAATCTCCCACTTGAAGACCAACTACTTCTATATAAAAGACATTCCCCACTCTGATCCTATTATCACATTTTGGAAATGCTGAGAGAATCTCGATAAAACTCAAAATTCTGCTATGTAACAACCTTCGTTAGAACATCAGCTAGATTTTGCTTGGTGTTAATCTTCTCAACATGATCTTCTCAACATGAAGCTCACCTTCTTTAACCACATGTGGAATGTAGTGATAATGTAAGTCAATATATTTAGAATGGCGCTAAGATGTATGATGCTTGTTCATAAATATGGCACTGCTACTATAAAAAAATATAGAAAAATCTAAATGCTTCAAGCCCAATTCTTTAAAAATAATCTACTACAAGACCATCTCTCATGCTTCCTTAAAGAGAACCATATGCTCAACCTCTACGGATGATTAAGTAACTATATTTTTTAATTTATAACCCTAACCAATAGCTATCCTATCAGATGTCAAAACATAACCAGAAGTAGATCTTCATTTGTCTAAATCCCCATCGAGATCAAAATTGACTAATACTTGCAATTGTGTCTTATCCTTTCCAAAACAAAAACAAAAACAAAAACAAAAACAAAAATCACATGTAACTTTTAAGTATCTTACTATCTATTTGACAACTTGGCAGTGAGGTTTACTAGGATTACTAACGCAAGGGAGGATGGGGAGAGGGGCCAAAGGCATACCCTAACTAGATCCACCTTGCAGAGATCACACGTGGAAGCACAACACACATCAGTGAGAGAGAGAATGCAAATAATTTACTATATTATCTTCAATTTGATTCATACATGTTGGGCTGTAAGGCCTTCCCATTTAAGGTCAAATATTACAATCAACTACAAAAGTCCCCCAACATGCAAGGATCTGGCAACAATCTCTAATTTTCTATCTTCTATCTTTGATCTCTTAAAACTTCCCCTAAAATCTAACCAAACAACTACATTTATACAAGAGGCTACTGAACCAAGTCGGCCTTTAGATCCACCATCAACAGAAGGAACAAATATATCTAGGTCTACACGCTTCCCAATGATAGATACAAACATTAAATCCATGACCCAAATTAAATGCACAAGTCAGCCTCAACAAAAATCCAAAATAAACAACTCAGTAAGCAAGGAAATCAAGTGCCAAATAAGCATCACTGAGCACTAGGGAAAGTCATCGAATGCCAAAGAGATAGCCGAACAACACTGGTAAACAAAGGAAACTGAGCAACACCGAACCAACTCGGTCAAAGAAGGAATCAACCAACACAAAAAAAATTCAAACATCCTTTTGGTGACACAAGATTTCCAAGGACCTAACAGGCTCCTACATCAGACACCTAGGGTTATTTGAAATGATTTTATGAATCATGAAATAGGTATGATCCGAGCTGCATCTAACTCAAATTGTGAAATCCATGCATTGTCTTCAATCAGTCTATTCTTCTTCTTTACCAGATACTCCATATACTATTTTCCTCTTATACTTCTACCAATTCTTTGCTCCAAAATCTACTCAACTTCTTCCATCTGTTTCTTAGGATAATCCACCGGTACTGTCATGTCTTCATCAAGTTCATGATATGCATTCAAATAAAAAATGTTGAATATAGGTGATATATCCATTTCATTAGGTAACTCAATCTCACATACATTTTCACTGTCAAATTTCCTCAGTATCTTGCAAGGTCCAAACTTCTTTATTTTTAGCTTCACATATGTTCCAAGAGGAAATCAACCTTTCTTCAAATGAACCATTACTTCATCACCAACTGTAAAAGTCTCATCTCTTCTTGATCTATCAACTCTATCTTTTTATTTCTAATTACTTACTTCCAACTTCTAGTTCACATCTTCATGCAATGTCTTCATGTACTCAGCAAGCTTCACTCCTTCAGCACTTCTCTTTCTTTCATTAGCAATATCTCTCAAATCAGATATACCTCTTGGTTGTATGCCATTTACAATCACAAAAGGTGTTTTTCCAGTACTCCTATTCACTGAATTATTGTATGCAAACTCTTCTTGTGCCAACATAGAATCTCAATTACTTTGTGTGTCTCCAACTAAACATCTCAAAATATTTCCCAAACATCTATTCATAACTTTTGTCTGTCCATCAGTTTGTGGGTGAAATGTAGACCTATATTTCAACTCGGTGCCAAACTTTCTCCAAAGGGTCTTCCAAAAGTATCCAACAAATTTACTGTCTCGATTAGAGACAATACTCCTTAGTAATCCATGCAATCTGACAATTTCCTTAAAGAAAAGATCTGTTATATGTACTGCATTGAATGTCTTTCTACAAGGTATAAAATGTGTCATTTTAGAAAATCTATCAACAACAACAAATACATAATCATTACCTCTTACTATCTTGGGTAAGCCAAGAACAAAATCCATACTGATGTCAATCCAAGGTTTCTCAGGAACAAAAATTGATATATACAATCCAGTATTCTGACTTACTCCTTTTCCAACTTGACAAATTCCACAAATTTTCACAAATTTTTTAACATGTTTATACAACTATGGCCAAAAAATTTTCTCCTTAAGAAAATTCAATGTCTTATCAACTCCAAAATGTCCAACCAAACCACTACTATGTTTCTCCCTTACTAAATTAGTTCTCATTTCTCCTCTCGGTATACAGAACTGAATACCCTTAAACAACATGCCTCCTTGCATAAAATATTCATCTCATTTAGTACTCAGTTGATCTTGAATAGGTGTTCTGCACTTTCTCCATGACTCAAAAAAATCAGGATCAAATTCAGAAGAATCTCTCATGTCGTCAAAGTCAAGAACTTTAATTTTCATCTCGGTCATCAAAGATCTCCTTCTACTCAATGGATCAACAACTTAGTTAGTGAATCCACTCTTATGCTTTATCACAAATGTATAACTATACAAATACTCAACCCATTTCATGTCTCTGATTCAACTTATTCTGACTACCAAATACTGTAAAGCCTTATGATTGGTATACAACAAAAATTCACTCAGTATCAAATAATGTCTCCATTTCTTCTGAGCTTCAACAATAGCATATAATTCTTGATCATGCATGCAATATTTCCTTTTTGCATCATTCTACTTTTCACTAAAGAAAGAAATAGGTTTACCTTCTTGACTCAATGCAGATCCTATTGCACTACCACTTGCATCACATTCCACTTGAAATAGCTTATTGAAATCAGGCAATGCCAAAATAGGCAATTCAGCAACCTTCTTCTTCAAAATCTCAAAAATTTTATCCACTCCATGTGTCCACTTGTATTGTCTTTTATCTCCTCTCATAGTATTAGTCATAGCATTACATATTGAGCTGAAATTCCTAATGAACTTTTGGTAAAAACTTGCCAAACCATGAAATGATCTTACCTCACTAGCATTCTCAGGTGTAGGCCAATTCAAAATAGCTTCAACCTTCTTAGGATCCATTTTCAAACCATCAGGTGAAATCACAAATCCCAAATACACAATCTCCTCTTTCATGAATAAACACTTTTTCAGATTTATCAGCAACTTTTCTTCTTTCAATCTCTGCAATACTTTTTTAACATGCAACAAATGTTCTTTTCTAGTCTTAATGAATATCTAAATATCATCAAGATATACAATCACAAATTTACCAAAGAATTTCTTCAAAACTTCATTTATCAATCTCATAAAAGTAATCAGTGCATTAGTTAAACCAAAAGGCATAACCAACCACTCATACAAACCATATTTTTTCTTGAAAGAAGTCTTCCACTCATCACCTTCTATGATTTTTATCTGATGATATCTACTTTTCAAATCAATTTTGGTAAAATTCTTTTCTCTTTTCAAACTGTCCATTATGTCATCCATTCTCGGTATAGGAAACCTATATTTCACTGTTATCTTGTTAATTGCTCTCGAATCTATACACATTCACCATTCTCCATTCTTCTTAGGTGCCAATACAATATGTACTACACAAGGACTCAAACTTTCTTTGATCAAACCTTTCTACAACAATTCTTGAATCTGTCGGTTCAATTCATGATTCTCGGTAGGTGTCAACTGATGTGGTGCCTTATTCGGTAAAATAGCTCTAGGGATTAGATCCATGTAATGATAAATGCTTCTCTTTGGTGGAAAACCATCAAGAACATTATCCAAAATTATTTCACTGTACTTGGTGAGTAACTTATCAATCTCCTCACGGAAACTATCCTATGTTTTCTTACTCGGTTTGTTAGGAATCACAACAAAACATAGATCATTCTTCTTCAAATCCTTACCAAATTTTCTTCCTTCCACCAAGAAAACTTTCACATATGTGCAAACATTACTAATATGCTCTTCAATCAAAGGTAACAAGATTTTTCTTCTCCCATAAGCCCAAATAGTATATTTATGCAATTTTCCATCATATATAGCATGTCTATCATATTGCCAAGGTCTACCCAAAACAATATGAAAAAAATCCATAGGCATGGTATCACATAACACCTTATCATAGTACTTTCCAATTTTCAAATTCACATAACATTGTTCACTTACCAAGAGTGTATGCTCATCTTTGATCCATGAAATCTGATAGGGCTTCAGATGTTCCAACCTTTTCAACTAAAGCTTTGTGACCATTTTCGTAGATGCCTGATTCTTTGAGCTACCACTGGCAATGATTACCTTCCAAACTTCATTAGAAACTCTACATCTAGACTTGAACAAACTTTTCCTTATTAGATATTCCTTATTACTTTCACTCCAAAGTGCTCTCCTTACCATCAAGTTATTTTCCTTCTCAGGTTCATTCAGTGACTCTTCTTGTAGGGTGACCCCACAATAGTGGGTTAATTTTTTATACATGTTGATATAACATGTATACTCCTCATGCATACCTACAATGGAGTCTCCTTTGCACCTATTAAAATGCTGACAAAAAATCACTTCGACTTTATCTTTTGGAAAATCAAATGAATCCATTTGAAAAACTTATCTATGTAGTAAGGTAGTACTGATAAAACTCTTTCCAATGATTATAATTTTAATACATATTAAGTTTATTATGAATTTATATTTTTAGTATTACTAAACATAGATATTTCACTGTATGTCTACCTCTATGTGTGATGCTTATGGAAAAATAGTAAATGAGAGAAAAAATATTCTAAAAAATATCTACTCCCTAGGTATTGAAGTTATCTTTCTATCCAAGAAAATAAAAAAGGAATTGGACAAATACGTAACAAGTTATAAGCTATGTAGTCAAGGTATGTCAAAATTATAGTTTAGTCAACTTCAAACATTAATAAAATATGACATAATCATGATAATGTCATAAAACTAATAGCATTCCCTCCACATGGATGTTAAAAAACTAAATTCAAAAGAATCACATTAATATCTATTTGAGAAAAAAAATATTATGCTCTATGAAAACAATGTAACTCTTTGAAAATGATGTTTTTAGACACCTACCAGTTTTAGTGGGAGAAAGAAAAAACCAATCAAATAAATTAAAAAATAAAAATAAAAAATATATTTATAATATAGAGAGAAAATCCTAAAAGACTCTAATTTACTTCATCTTCCAATTCCATGGTTTAAGGAGAATATGCATTCAAATCTAGTTTTTTTACAAAATATAGAGTTCAGTGTCCGTTCAGGCAAAAAAGTGTAACCCACTATTATGGGTTCACCCTGCACCAAAGCATTTCTACTGTTAGCAACCTTCTTACTTGCATGTGTACACTCAAATGATCTATGTCCTTCTTTTCCACAATTGTAACAAGTTCCTCATAAACCACCTCTATTATATCCACCTCATTAGTTACTGCCTCTGCCTCTAGATGAAATTTTACCTTTCCACTCGGTCTTGCCTTTATCTAGGGTTGTGTTTTCAGTTTAAGATCTACTATTTTCACCATAATATCTACCTCTTCCTCTAGGGAATCTATTACCCCTACCTCTTTGTCTTTTCTCATGTCTCTTGTTCAATTTCTCCTCAGCTTTCAATGCAAATTGATAAGCCTCTTCAATATTATTGAATTTGACCAAACTAATTTCCTCTTGGATGGAAACTCTCAAACCATTCAGGTATCTAGCAATTTTTTGCACCTCATCTTCATCATGTCTAGATCTGATATCTAGTCTATAGAATTCCCCAATATATTATTTTACTGACCTATCTTTCTGCTTCAAACTTTGCATTCGCCTAACTAGGTTAATCTAATAATCACAAGGTAAGAACTTCCCTTTTAATTTATTCACCATTTTATTCCATACCTTGATTTTGACTTTTCCTTTCCTCTTTTTGTCTAGCTACAGATGTTCCCATCACAAGGATGCATGACTCTTCAACTTTGTTCTCGCAATTTTCACCTTCTTTTCCTCAGGTACATTTTCATATTCAAAATACTTTTCCATCTCACTGATCCAATCCACAAATTCATTAGAATCCAATTTTCCACTATACTTAGGAGGATTAAAGTGTGGTGTAGACTTTAGATTTGTCAAATCTTTCAACAATCTTTCCTCACCTTGATCCATCATCGGTGTAGGTTCTACATCACCTTGTTCTTCCTCAATTTCATCATCGCTAACATCTTCAAGATGTCTTCCTCTTCTTTGGGTTGTTTCAACAACTTCTAATCTAGCATCAAGTTGTCTCAACATGTCTGTCAATCCTGGATCTACATCTCACCTCCCACAAACCATCTTTAAACCCTCTACAACTGCAGGATAGATCATAATTTTCTACCCCACAATAATTCAACTAGGGTTTGACAAGAAGGAACCCTCAAACCTAGATTCGCAAACCTAGATCCACTTCTCACCTTGCTTTGATACCACCTGACGCAAGGGAGGATGGGGAGAGGGGGAAAAGGCACACCCTAACTAGATCCACCTTGTAGAGATCACACACAGAAGCAAAAACACACAATAGTGAGAGAGAGAATGCAAATACTTTCCTATATTATCTTCAATTTGATTCATACATGTGAGGTTGTAAGGCCTTCCCAGTTTAGGCTAGATATTACAATCAAGTACAAAAGTCCTCCAACATGCGAGGATCTTCCAACAATCTCTAATTTTCTATCTTCTATCTTCTATCTCCTAAAACTTCCCCTAAACTCTAACCAAACAATTACATTTTTTCAAGAGGCCATCAAACTAAGCCGGCCTTCAAATCTACCATCAACGGAAGGAACAACCAGATCTAGGTCCACATGCTTCCCAATGATAGATACCAATATTAAATCCGTGACCCAAATTAAATGCACAAGTTTGCCTCAAAAAAAATCTAAAATAAACAACTCGGTAACCAAGGAAACTGAGCACCAGACAAGCATCACCAAGCACCAATAAAATTCACCGAACGCCAAAGAAATAACCAGCCAGCATCGTTAAACAAAGGAAACTGAGCAACATCGAACCAACTTGGTCAAAGAAGGAACTGAGTAACATAGAAAACTTTAAACATCTTTTTGGTGACACAAGATTGCCAAGGACCTGAGATGTTCCTGCATCAATTACTCATAAATCTACTTCCTACTCACACTACATGAGCAATGTACAAGTAATTAGAAATCATAGCATACATAATACTACAAACTAAAAATGTATAAGGAAAGTCTTTCATAAAGTATTGCTCGGCTTATATTTTAGGACACTTTTTAGTATAGAAATTAAAATGAGAAGCTAAAGGAGTGCTAATAGACATAGCCTATAACATACAAAATTTATCCAATACCTTTTCAATGTATTTTTTTTTGAGATAACCATATTTCCTTCTTGTTCCTATCTTGAAAAATAGTAATGCCAAGAATTCTCTTCTATGTGCTTAAATATATCATGGAAAATCTATTAGCTAATTGTTTCTTAAACTTATGAATAATCTATATGCTAGTTCCTGTCACTAACATATCATCCACATAAAGTATAAGTATGAAAAATTCACTATTAGAAAACCATTAAAAATAAACACATAGTTTAGCTTCCAAACATAAAAACTTATGATCAATAAAAATTTGATTAAATTTAAGATACCATTGTCGTGAGGCTTGCTTAAGCCTATACAAACTCTACTTCAAACTACAACAAAGATGCTCCTAACCCTATTTGAAAAAACCTTCAGGCTACATCATATATAATTCCTGATCAACATCCCCATGTAGAAAAATGATCTCGACATCAAACTTCTCAAGCTCAAGACCCCGTGCTACTACCAAGCCCAAAATAGCTTGAAATGTAGTAATTTTTACTACTAGAGAAAAAATATCATTCAAATCTAGAGCTAGTTGTTGACTATAGCCTTTGACAACCAGCCTGGTCAGATGATGTATATGGCCTCTGTCCTCTTCTTTCAATTTATAAACCTGTTTGTTTCTTAAATATTTCCTATTTGGTGGTAAAGGTACCAAATCACAAGTCTGGTTAATAAAAAAAATCCATCTCGTCATGCATTTCATCTTTCCACTCTTTTGAATCAATGGCCTTATAAGTGGCTTTGTAATTCGTAGGCTATGTGTGATCAGATATCAATAATGTCAACTCTTCATCCTTAGAGAATAATAACTAATAATTAGAAAACTTAGATGGAATTTTTCTCTACCTAGTAGCTCTTCATAATTCAGTAATTTGATTTTTTTGATTTACATTGTTTTGTATACTACCCTGTACCTTGTCCAAATTTCTATACTTAGCCTTATTAGGATTAAAATTCTCTGTAAAATTATTAACAAAATCTTTTGAATGTACGTTGTCCCTATTATTTTCTTCAATTTCATGTATCCTCAAGTCATCTTTGCCCATGTTTGTAATGTGTAGATGCTCACGTCTATGGTCTACTTTATGCACAACCTCATTTTTATAACCCATATCTTGGGAATCAAACAATAAACTAGGAAATTGTATTTCATGAGTTTCTTCCAACATTGGAGGGCTCTATATTAAAGTCACACTAAAGAGAATCATCATCAAGAAAAACATAATGAATAGAACCATCAAGTGTGTTGGAGCCCTGTCTAGTTGGAGCTCTATCAATGTTTAGTTGGAGCTTCTTGTCTAGCCTTCTGTTAGTGTGCCTGGGTATGTTTCCAATAGTTTATGTTTATGGGCATCAGCAATGTGATGTGGATTCAAGGTTCCATTGACTATAGGTTTCTTATGCCAGTGTTCACCAAAATTTTGGTCTTCCAAACTTCCTACCATTCTTGCATCATGTGGAGGATATATACTATGGAAGATGTGGTGTGATTTTGGAGTCCTTCCTACTACAAAGGATTGTGGAGAATGGATGCGAAGACCATGACTTGTTGTATCCTAGTCCAAATTAGCATAAGACCAATGAGGTAAAACATGTGATGTGTTTCTAACATTAGAGCCAAAGACATGGGCTAGGAATGAGCAACAGTTCTAAGCTAATGAAATTATATGGAATTGTTGAATCATTTATGTCTCCTGTGTAGTGTTATCATTTTTTTGCATAGGCATTTCTTGACCATATTCATTACAAGTATCTATTTTTTGAATACCAATGGTGTTATTGTCACTTCAAGATGCAAAGACAACAGATGATTGTGAATAAATAAGAGTAGTGGCTAAAATAGAGGTGGGTGAAAGAAAATTTGTAGGGGAGGATACTTATAGATTACCTCCACAAGGCCTATGTTATGAGTTATTTTGAAACAAAGATATATTGGCACAAAGTCTTTGTCTAATGTTTCTTGTTTCTGCAATGCTAGGAACTAGGAATTTTCTTCTCATTGAAGACAACATCCCAACTTCAAATAATATTCTTTTCCACCAGGGTATATGCACACAGCTGGGGGACCAAAAAGGTACCACTTTTCTTTTTGGTACCCCACTGACCATAGTGCATACGCACTAAAGCACATGCGCCCTATAGGGTGCACATGCTATGGCTTTGGTTTCCCAAGCCTTAGGCTTGGGCAATCTCAACCATATATGGTGCACACGCTTTAAAAAATACTAAAAAGTATTTTTACAAAGCGTGTGCATCCTATGGCGTGCACACGCTTTATAAAAACACTATTTAGTGTTTGTGGCGGTTGGGAAATCTCATTTTGCTTTCGACAAACTTGCATTTGTAGAAAAGAAATCCTTCCCAAGTGCGTACATGGTATTGTTTGGCCTTTTTGAATCCATATTTTTCATTCATGCATCAATTTGTATACAAAATGGCTCCACGATGTCATCAAGCTCAATTCGGAAGAAGAGGTAAGTGTTTTTACCACTCATGCCTCTTATTTGTATTGAAATTTAAGTTTTGTTAAAAAAAATTTTCTTAGATTTGATGCACGTAATTAAGATTTTAAAATCTAGTTTTTTAATTGCTAGGAAGAAATAATCTCCCTTAACCAAACCCTTCACCAAACCCCCATCTCCTCATGAAGAAATGAATGAAGAAAATAACCAAGAAAATGAACCTCAATTGGCTCCACCAATCGAGAAACCTCCTCCTAGAACACAAGAAAATTTGAGGAATCAAATTGAAAGAGGGAAAAAAGAATTAGAATCTTTAATTAAGAGTTTAAAAGATTCTATTACTACAAATCCTAGAAGGGAAAGGTTTGCGAACTCATTGGAAGCAATCTTGAGCCACATAAGCTCTTTTAGTGGGAAAATTAATTTATGGTAGGATAAAAGAGAAGAAAAAAAAAAAATTATGCAAAAAAATTATCTTATGCGAACATAAAAAATAAAAAAAATCACAAAAGATGACATTTGCAAACTCTTTAAAAATCAGTGGACACAGATACTCTTAGAACCACAACAAGGAGGTTCCCAATTTATTGGTGCTTAAATGAAGACATTAAAAAAAACTTTTGGGAGAGATGGTGGATGATCTTTGATTCACCTCCATGTAACAATCATGGGGTTCCTATATATTTCTTGAGGAAACTCTATTGGGAGTTTGTCCTCAAGGAGGTGCCAAATTATTTTGACTATCTAGATTCTTAGAGTAGAGGAGGGCAGTCATCATTTGATAGAGTGGGGGCACATCATGATCCTCACGTGCCTAGGGTTCCTATTAGCAAGCCACAGGTGGATAATGTTACTATTCCTTTCATGGTGAAGGAACATGTAGAGGCAGACACACTAGGCACGATTAGTGCTTTGACAAAGACTCTCATTCAATGTGCCACTCCTTTAGTTGAGGGTGACCATGGTCAATCTTTGAGGGGGAATATTTGTTGGTCATGTGGATCCTTGTGCACATTTGGTACTGTCGAGAGAGAGCAAGAGGATTCTAGACTGATGACTGATGATTTTCTAAATATGACATTTGGCATTGACACATAGGTAAATATTTCCAAGTTCATTAAATTTCTTTGATCATATTTCATTTATAAAAGAATAACTAATTAATTTAGTATCTATTGATTATGATCAAATTTCAAGGCAAGAGTGTCAGTGGCGGTGACAGTGGAAATGATCCTCCTATGCCCTTCTACACATCATTATCAATTCCACAAGTATGTATCAAATAAAACATTTTATTTAATATATCTGACTATTATGTAATTATATGAATAATTGTATCATAGCTTTTTGTGCATGTGCATTAGACATTCACTAGTGGACCATCGACGTTCACAATAGACAATGAAGGGCATCGTGCCACTTTCCTTGAGGTATCTTTATTTGTATGTTAATTTGATTTACTTAATTATATTTAATTAATAAATGAATGAATAACTAAATTAATAGACAAATTATGATCAAAATCTAGAGGCACGATGATCACATTCTTTCACCTGGCTTTGTGACAACATTATTGAGTCCATGGGTATATATGTAATAATGCATTATAATTAACATGTTAGTAGTACGTTCTTATATGAATGCTTATCTTATAATTTTCCATGTACATGTTCACTAGTTGAATGTTGGAGCTTTGACATTGACACCACACATCGAAGGATGCAGTGGAACCTTCATGGAGGTATCATTTACTCATTAGTAGGGTTGTAAAAAATATATGTAATCTTGATAATTGCATAATAGCTTTTTGTTTCATTTTTAGTTATAGACATCAGAGACTCCTCCTGTTCATGATACTTTAGATCATGGAGTAGTTATAGTAGAAGCGAGTTCTGAAGCACTGACTGAGGTATGAAAGAGATCACTTCATTTTTAATTGTTATTTTAATAGTTTGTATTAAATTTTATAATGATATTCATGTATGTATTTTAATTATTATTTTGATCATTGTTGATCATTGTTGTAGGGACTTATTACTCCAGATCATCAGCATACACCTTCGGTGGATGTACACGATGACTATTTGCTAGCGGTAATCAAATATTCTATTTTATGTCATTGTATAATTCAATTTTGATGTATATTAGTTATTGATGCATAAATTTTGTTTTTATCATCTCGAGCTATAGAAGAGTCTAGAAAGGAGGACGAGTGTGCACACTTGGAAGACTACAACATCCACTGTATCTCCATTGACGCGATGATCGAAGACATCTCAAGATTTTTTTTCTTCCCCTAGTGGGAAAGGACTAGATTAGGGATATAGATTGTATGCCTGTATGGCATTAGTGGACATATTTTTTGTATATTGTATAAGTGATACATTGTACATCCATTTTTCTTTTAGGAAGCCATTTTAACTGTATTGAATATATTCAATGTATGACATTATTGGACATATATATTTGGCTTCATGCCCTATGAATATATATTTTTTATGTTTTAGGTATGCAATTCATGTGTTTGGTGTATTGATGTATACTAATTTATGTTTATGTGGATATCTTATTCTTTGTAAATTTGCCATGCCTTATAGTTATGCTTGTATTTTTATCGATGTATATTGTTACTGTCACCCTAAGGAGACTAAATTGACAACATTCAATATCACCCTAAGGAGACTAACATTCCTTGTTACTGTAAACTTTTGCAACATTCATTATCACCCTAAGGAGACTAACTCAACTCGAGGATTCTACAACTTGGAATCCACTCAAATAATTAACCTCACTAAAGGATCTAGTTGAGTTCTCTAACTTTGTAAGTCACTCCCACAACCATACTTCTCAAATTCACTTCCTTGTTTCATTGTTCCAATGCCTTCTAGCATCCTCTATCCTAAGCCACCTAGTGCACGTAGTGCCTCCACCACACCAAAACTCAAACCAAACTTCACACCCTGATCCTAATACCTTAGATCATCTCAACATGCTATATTTTCCATGTTACAACTTCCCATTCAATCCAATCAAATCATATGTCACCCTTCCTCTTCTATAGCCCTTCTAGGTCTGCCTAGTAGCCCTTCCAACATTGAAATCAACAATTTACTCTCAGATTCCCGAAACAACCTAGAAATGTTTTTAAATTTTATAGTACCTTTTTGATAGTTACTAAATTGATATCGATCTCATACTTTAACTCTTTGATTGGTGAAGACTTCCTTCACCCCCTAACCCTTCAACTAGGCCTAATTAGGCTCACCTAACAAAGAAAATCCTAGAACCACGCTCTTCCAGGACTCCACAACCCCAAATAGTCTTTATAAAGGATAAAAGACAACCAATTTTCAACTTAGTTTTCCCATACTCACTCATCTACACTCCCATTCAATAAACACTCATTATTTGGGCTAGAAACCAAGGGTTTTGTAGAAAAGACCATTCCCTACAACACCCAACCTCAACACCAGTCCCAACACCTTCTAATATATCCCAAAGGACCTTCCCATCCATCATCTACCCTCTCTAATCATCAGGTCACTTCCAGCCATGACTGGTGCTTACCTTCAACTCCTTTCACTGTGATTTCACTAGGCCTATCTATGTCTCTTCTCACCTTTTATTCAACTTCCTGGCATTCAAAGAAAGATCTAATACATACAATACATCTATGGAAATATCCCACCAAACCATAGTTAACATAGAGGTGGTAGTGCCTTACATATTATGGAGGATTAAAACCTTTAACTTGATGACTGTGCTACAAATGTCAGTCACTGTCCTCAATAATAGTCAATTCCTTAACTGTAATAATAACAAAAGTAATGAAATGAATGCTCAAATGTATAAATATAATATGTGGAAATATTTATAAGTCACAACCTATCCAAGATCATGTGGAATCAAACATTTATATTCATTAGTGTGTTCCTTGTTCCACAAGACAGTCATAATATAAAGACATGACCTCGAATAGGTGAGGCATCATATGGAAAGGTTGTCATCTATTGACCCCAATACCAGGCCTATTTTGATCTTTGGGTACCCTAATGTTTGCAAGAGTTCTTTTATTAATAATATTACTAGGGCGGATATGGATGTGCAACCTTATGCTTTTACTACTAAGTCTTTGTTTGTCGGGCATACTGATTATAAGTACTTGAGGTGTCAGGTTATTGATACCCCTGGTATTTTGGACCACCCCTTGGAGGACACAAAAACCATCAAGATGCTTAGTATTACTACCTTAGCTAATTTGAAGGTAGTTATTTTTTTTTTCCTTGATGTTTTAGGGTCCTGTGGTTATAGTATTGTGGGGTCCCTTAGTTGCTGACTGTACCCCTGAACTAGTCACTGTCAATACACCAGTTAAATCCTTGGTGTTTTCAGTGATGAATATAATGAAAAGATATTATAGCCAAGTCAAAAAAAATGCAAATAAAAGTTCCTACATCAAACTAAAAAAGATCACATTCAAAACAAGTACAATAGTTCACTGTTGTGGAATGTACCTATAGGCCAGTGGAATACCAATGTGCAGAGAAATTTTGATTTTATTGATTCAAGCTAATAAAAACTCGATCCATTTAAGATCAAAAAAATTCTTTCCCTATCCACTCATGTGGATCCCTTCCAAATAGACTCTAATATTCCAAAAGACCAACTCAAACCTACAAACTAACTTTTAACTATCCCCTAACTAACTGATTGTTAATGACAAACACTAGAATTAGTTGTCAAGTTGAAAACAAAAGTTGTCAACTCGGAAACCCAACACCCTTTGCCCACTCTAACTACTTATAAAAGGTTTAGAGACAACCTTTACAAACCAAATTGAATTAGACTTCCTACTAACCCCCACTAACTCCAATTAAGCCCTATTTGCCTTATATTGCCAATATAGGCAATTTACAAGATTGTTCACATTTAGTGCTTTTAACACTATGTAAAGGATCTAATGGCCTTAGTACATATTTATATACCCTTATAGGTTATTTCCATCAACCCCTAACGTATGATCAATACATAACCATTCCTAGTGACCCCTAGGTACCTTTTAGGCTTATCAGTGCCATTAAGGCTTACATTTAAGATTGGGTTACAATATGATCAGTACATGATCCAAATAACATTCCATGATCCAAATAAATGATCAAATTTCAAAATGGACCACACACCCTTTTGCATCTAAATACATATTTTCATGCATCCTCCTGCTCACCCCAAATTGGTTGGTGGTGTTTGAACGATTGTGTATTCCTAACAAGGTTGTTAGTAGCATTTAGCCAGCCATTCAGAGTTATTGGAACAGACGGCTCGATCCTACGACTGACAGTTTGAAAGATGCGCAATGTTGGTTATTTGAACTAAGGAACACTATGAGTTTTGACATTGATTGAGAATGTGTTGGAAAATTTAAATCAAATTGAATCTCTAAAAAATGAGACAGGCTATTCTAGGCCCCGACAACATGGTCCCGTAGGACCTGATATCTTGATACTACCTCACACGAGCTCCAAGTTATGACCTCGTAAAGATCATTGATTTCATGTTGAAAGGACCTTGAGGGACAGTTTGGCCCAGAGTCATTGGTGGTGTTTGAATGACTGTGTATGCCAAATGAGGTTTCCCCTAGCGTTTACTCAGCCATTTGGAGAATTTGGAATAGTCAGCTCAATGCTACGACCAATGGTTTGAAAGATATGCAATATTGGCCATTTGAACTGAGGAACACTGTAAGATTTCACATCGATTGAGAATGTCTTTCCAAATTTAACCTAGTTGAATCTCTAAAAACTGAGATAGGTTAGTGTACGCTTGGGCAACATGGTCTTGTAACACCTGATGTCTCGATGCTACCTCACACGAGCTTTGAGATATGACCTCGTAAAGATCACCAATTTCATGTTGAAGGGACCTTGAGGGACACTTCAGCCCAGAGTCATCAACACCGTTCGAATGAATGTGTGTTGAAAATAAGGTTTCCCCTAGCATTTACCTAGCCATCTATAGCTATTGGAATAATCGGTTTGATGCTACGACCGACGCTTAGAAAGATACACAATGTTGGCCATTTGAACTAAGGAACACTTTGAGTTCTGACATTGACCGAGAATATGTTGCCAAATTTAAACGAACTTGAATCTCTGAAAAATTGAGATAGGTTATTGTAGGCCCCAACAACACGCTGTCATAGCACCCGATGAATCAATGCTACCTTGCATGAGCTCTGAGATATGACCCCATAAAGATAACTAATTTCAGGCTAAGGGGACTATTACCATAATTTCCCCGTGCATGCAAATTTGGCCAAATCTATTTCAAGGTCTCCGTTTTACCCCTGCCAAGCATCCCTACAATTTTCATGGCCTCACATTTTGTTTCCTGGCCTCTGCAATTTTTTTCAAGCCCCTGGTCTGCAGGTTTAAAAATTCATAAACTAGTCGTTATAGGCCAAAACCCTTGAAAACCCCAAGCCTTTGTTCTAATTTGCAGTTACTTTATCTCGGCCACTTAAGTCCTCTTTTCAACATGTGTGCTTTAATTTTTTGGCCTAGTCGCCAGTTCTCCTTTTCTTTTTGGCAATTGTCTTTTCTTCCCACGACTTAACGAATACAATGATTCTCATAATCACTGATTATTTCTCGATCACCGCAAAATATCCTGCGACCTGGTGAATGCTAATATCTCTTTAGTCACATGACCGCTAAGTTATTCAGTGGCACTATCTTTTAGTTAGCGATTCTGCAAATGCCTTATTTGCGTAATAGCCTAGAGTTTGGCGGTTAAGTCCATAGCAGTCAACGATTCAGCGGGCGATTAGCTTCCCTTCAGTCACGTGGTCACTTCGATATTTTGGTAGTCTCAGATAACCAAGGGTCCCAGTTAGCAAGATCTATGGCCGGCATGTGTTCTCAATTTTTTGTGTCAGAGCATCAGATGATGCACCGACCATCGATCTTGATTTGTCGTCAGAGCTTCATTCGGTGGGTCCTTTCTTTCTTACATGCTCACATCTGATTGGTCCACATAGAAATGACTTGGATGCCATAGTGGGACCATGTCAGAGGACCTACAAAGATGTCAGAAAGATGAAGATCGATGGTTGGTGTATCTTCGCAAAGGTTTGTGTTAGAGTATGAGATCTTGTGCCAACCATCAAATTTGCCAAAGTGTTCAGACTTGTCAGTGGGTCCGGTGCCAGGTTAGGATGAGTTGCCAAGTCCTTATTGGTCAGAATAAAGAGATATGTCAGGTGGTCCCAGTGCCGCGTGTTGCTGACATTCATGCTTTTGATTGGCCACCAAATGATGATGAGGATTTCTAGGTGGACTAATGTGTCAGTGGGGTCTAGCTTACAAAGGATCTAACATATGGCGTATAAGTGTAAGGAATATTCTGGGGCTATAAGATCATGCACCCACCATTAGATCGGTATCTCAAGAAGTGGGTTCGATGTCAGAAGGTTGGAACGTGTATCCAAAATGGTGCAATTTGATTGGTTGTTTGATGTGCGACATGGCGATTGTCAGTGGGCCTGCGGGGTCAAGGCTTTCTAAAGAAGATAAAGCATGATCAGATCTTGCAATTGTCATTATACCGAAGGCTCAAGATGCTTGATCGTTATCACAGAGGTATAGTGATAGCCATCTGATGGTGTTCTCAGCAACATGGGTCCCATGACTTGTCAGAGATGTTGATTTGCTCATTTTTTATTGGGTGCTAACTGCCGCGGTGATGGTTGACTTGTCAGAAAGGGTTTTAGACTATTTTAAAAGGCACATCTGGGTTGTTCATTTGCTGGGAAGGTTATTCATCGATGGTCACATTTTAAAATATATCCACTAGCCGTTATATTTCAAAATTTGAATGCTTTCTACTAGTTTTGCTAGGGTTTTGCGTTCTTTCAGCCATGCACGACATCGGTTAGCACAAGAATTTAATTCTCAGGATGGTTGTGGGTGAGAGGATGATGGAGGTGACCATTGGTTGGTGTTGCAGGGTACTATGTTGTGTTCCCGCACTGAGAAGTGATGAAAAGAGTTGGTGCCACCTTTGCAAGCAGTACCTCTTCCAGGGAAATAAGATTAGATTTGAAGCCTTCATGGCTTAGTGGAGTTGCAGGTGGATAAATAGGTCAAGGTTGTTGTGTCTGCAGAGGGGCTCAGTATAGGATCAACATGCAAAAGGAAAGATCTAATCTGATGACTAGTTCTCAGAGATTTTCATGATGGGTCAGCAGTGTACCATTAGGGTTTGATATTATTGTGAATCTTGTCACCCTAGTTAGGTTAGTTTTGACTCCTACCTGTAGTAGTTGAGATGTATATATTGTATTTTTGGAGCTTTTGAGCTCAAGAATTGACTTTTTCTGTAAAAAGACAGGTTCACAATTATAGAAGAAAATCATCTTTTCTTAAGGTTCATCTGTGGTATCAACTCTACCCTCTGGCTTATACAATTGTAAAATTCCCATTGATAATAAAAATATTGCAGAGCTATTTTGTGATAATCCTTCATGTCCCTATACTTCCTTGTTTGGATTATCTCTTATTGAATCAAAGTATGTGCATGTTTTCAATGATATTTTAGGGTTCCTGATCCCTCTTTCTTTTTGCAATCTTGTGTGTTATTGTGTTTGATCTGATTTGGATGTTCTTGTGGGTATACCTCAACCCCCTTAACAGTCTTGTCTCAATCCTACACTGATTTGTAGAAGTGAATGTCTATTTGTAGGTCATAAGTTGTGTCTTATTCTTAGGCCTTCTTATGAAATATTTATTCAAGCCTATTCAGTAAGTTGTGACCTATTAGACCTAAAATTTTCATTGATTTCATTCCTACATAATGAGATCCAAACCCTAGTTTCGGTGCATCACCTAGTAGGTAGTTTGCTTTGAAGTCATTTCCCTTACAAGCATTCCTTCTATCCCTTTCCCTCCAAAAGTTTTACTTTCATGTCAAGAAGCAAATTAAGGTGATTATCCAAGAGGAACCAGCCTAGAACCTGGAGGTCTCATCTTAGTTAACATAGGTCCCACAACTTGGAGATGATTCCCATGTTATACTAGGTTATCAAGACTACGAGAGCTTGAGACAAGGGTGCAAACTTAGTGTATAACAATTCTAGCACACCCGGTTGGACAAAACAAGAAGTTTATTGTTTGAAAGATATGTTATCTTTGATATATAGATTGCATAAAATAGGCTTTTACAAGTCATTTTACCAAGTATATCTGGCAACTCGACTGATTTCAAAGATCAGGGCTAATTTGTTTAAAGTTTTATGAGAAAGATTGAGACTAGGAGCTCAAAGCCTACCCAATTTTTAGAGTTTCCCTCAAGAAGAAGACATAAAGGTAGGTCAACTCAAAGAACATCTCCTGCAAGAAGAGTTCAATCAACACCTCCTGATACTTTAGAAAGGAGACCTTTTCCCTTTCATTCTAGAAGAAGAGGCAGATCTCTAACCAAATATCTAGAGGAAAATTCCAATCAAGTAGCAAGTATAGCTCATATAGTTGTCAATCTTCAGATTCTAGCACCTACAATGGCTAGATAGTTTTCTTTTGCACCATTCAACCAAGGCAACCCATTGGCCTTTTCTCAACATCATGATGTGCCCTTGGTGGCACTTAAGAGTATACCTAATTTCACAAGTGAAGAGTAGACAACTGCTTTTGAGCACATAAGAGATGTGACCACCATCTATGGGTGGTACTTCTCTACCCCAAGCTTTTGACATAGCTGTCAGGGTTGAAAATTATTTAATCCAAGAAGGCATGTTTGCTAGAGGGCCTCCAATGCCCATTTTTCCTAGCCTTCAACCCATTGCACCTACCCAAGTACCCCCGTTTACCCCTATTCCCACCATATTCACACCTCAAGGTAGTACTAGTGGCCAAGAGTTAACAACTAGCTTCTCTCAAGATCTACAAGAGATAAAGAATAGTCAGCAAAGCAGTCAGCAAGAGATGACTAGCTTGTTGCAGACCTTGACTAAAATTCCCATTGATAATACAAATATTGCAGAGGTATTTTGTGACAATCCTTCATGTCCCTATGCTTCCTTGTTCGGATTATCTCTTATTGGATCAAAGTATGTGCATGTTTTTAATGATATTTTAGGGTTCCTGATCCCTCTTGCTTTCTACAATCTTGTGTGTAACTATTTTTCATCTAATTTGGATGTTCTTGTGGGTATACCTCAATCCCCTTAACAGTCTTGTCTTAATCCTACACCGAGTTGTAGAAGTGAATGTCTGTTTGCAGGTCATAAGTTGTGTCTTATTCTTAGGCCCTCTTATGAAATATTTATGCAAGCCTATTCAGTAAGTTGTGACCTACTAGACCTAAAATTTTCATTGATTTCATTCCTACATAGTGAGTTCCAAACCCTAGTTTCAGTGCATCACCTAGTAGGTAGTTTGCTTTCAACTCATTCCCCTTACAAGCATTCCTTCTATCCCTTTCCCTCCAAAAGTTTTACTTTCATGTCAAGAAGAAAATTAAGGTGATTATCCAAGAGGAACTAGCCTAGAACTTGGAGGTCTCATCTTAGTTAGCATAGGTCCCACAACCTGGAGATGATTCCCATGTTATACTAGGTTATCAAGACTACGAGAGCTTGAGACAAGGGTGCAAACTTAGTGTATAATAGGGACCTTGAGGGACACTTCGGCCCGGAGTTGTCAGTGGTGTTTGAATGATTTTGTGTCAAAAATGAGGTTTCCCCTAGCATTTACCTAGCCATTTTGGAGCTATTAGAATAGTCAGTTTGATGCTATGACCGACAGTTTGAAAGATACACAATGTTGGCTATTTGAACTGAGGAACACTTTGAGTTTTGACATCGACCAAGAATGTGTTGCCAAATTTAAACGAAGCTAAATCTCTTAAAAATGAGATAGGTTATTGTAGGCCCTGACAACATGGTCCAGTTGCACCTAATGACTTGATGCTATGTGACACGAGCTCCGAGATATGACCCTATATAGATCATCAATTTCATGCGAAAGGGATGTTGAGGGACACTTTGACCTGTATTCATTGGTAGTGTTCGAACAACTGTGTGTGACAAACAAGGTTGCCCCTAGAATTTACCTGAGCATTCAGAGCTATTGGAACAGTTAGTTTGATGCTACAACCGATGGTTTGAAAGATACACAATGCTAGCCGTTTGAATTGAGGAACACTTTGAGTTCTAACATCGACTGAGAATGTGTTTCCAACTTTAAACCAAATTGAATCTCTGAAAACCAAAATAGGTTATTGTAGGCCCCAACAACATAGTACCATAGCACCTGATGGCTCGATGGTACCTCACATGAGCTCTGAGATATGTCCCCTTAAATATTTCTGATTTCATGTTCAAGGAATCTTGAGGGGTACTTCGGCCCAGAGTTGTTGGCAGTGTTCAAATGACTTTGTGTGGAAAATGAGGTTGCCCCTAGCATTTCCCTAGCCATTTAGGGTTGTTGGAACAATCGGTTTGACACTACGACTGATGGTTTGAAAGATACACAATGTTGGCCGTTTGAACTGAGGAACACTTTGAGTTCTGACATCGACCGAGAATGTGTTGCCAAATTTAAACCAACTTGAATCTCTGAAAACTATGATAGGTTATTGTAGTCCCCAATAACATGGTACTATAGCACCTAACAGCTTGATGCTACCTTGCACGAGCTCCAAGATATGACCCCATAAATATTTTTGATTTCATGCTAATTGAAGGGACCTTAAGGGACATTTCAGCCCAGAGTCATCAGTGGTGTTCGAATGACTATGTGTGAAAAATGAGGTTTCCCCTAGCATTTACCTAACCATTGAGTGATGTTGGAACAGTCAGTTCGATGCTACGAACAATGGTTTGAAAGATACGCAATGTTGGCCATTTGAACTGAGGAACACTTTGAGTTTTGACATCGACCGAGAATGTGTTGCCAAATTTAAACAAACTTGAATCTCTAAAAATTGAGATAGGTTATTGTAGGCCCCACCAACATGGTCCCGTAGCACTTGATGGCTTGAAGCTACCTTGCACGAGATCCGAGATATGAACCCATAAAGATAACTAATTTCATGCTAAAGGGACCTTGAGGGACACTTCGGCCTGGAGTTGTCAGAGGCGTTCAAACAACTGTGTGTGCCAAATGAGGTTTCCCCTAGTGTTTACTTGGCCATTTGGAGTAGTTGGAATAGTTATTTTGATGCTACAACTGACAATTTGAAAGATACACAATGTGGTCATTTGAGTTGAGGAACACTTTGAGTTTTAACGTCGACCAAGAATGTGTTGCCAAATTTAAACCAACTTGAATCTCTAAAAACTAAGATAGGTTATTATAGGCCCCGGTAGAACAGTCTCATAGCACCTGAAGCCTTGATGCTACCTTGCACAAGCTTTGAGATATGATCCCATAAAGATCATTGATTTCATGCTGAAGGGACCATGAGGGAAACTTTGGCCTAGAGTCATCGACAATTTTTGAATGACTGTGTGTGGAAAATGAGGTTGCCCCTAGCATTTATCTGGCGATTCAAAGCTATTGGAACAGTTGGTTCAATGCTACGACCAATGGTTTGAAAGATACACAATATTGTCCATTTGAACTGAGAAACACTTTGAGTTCTGATATCAACTGAGAATGTGTTGCAAAATTTAAACGAACTTGAATCTCTAAAAACTGAGACATGTTATTGTAGGCCCCAACAATATGGTCCCGTAGCACCTAACAGCTTGATGCTACCTTGCATGAGCTCTGAGATATGACCCTATAAAGATTGTTGATTTTATGGTGAGGGGACCTTGAGGGACACTTTGGCTTAGAATCGTCAACATTCGAATGGCTATGACCGATGGTTTGAAAGATAAGAAATGTTGACCATTTGAACTAAGGAACGCTTTGAGTTCTCACATCGACTGAGAATGTGTTGCCAAATTTACACCAACTTGAATCTCTGAAAACTGAGACAAGTTACTATAGGCCCTGGAAACATGGTCCCGTCACACCTGAATGCTACCTTGCATGAGCTCCAAGATATGACCCCCTAAAGATCACTGATTTCATGTTGAAGGGACCTTATGGGACACTTTAGCTCAGAGTCATCAGTGGTGTTTGAATGACTGTGTGTGCCAAATGAGGTTGCCCCTAGCGTTTACCCAGCTATTCAGAGATGTTGGAATAGTTGGCTCAATGCTACGATTGACGGTTTGAAAGATACACAATGTTGGCCATTTGAACTGAGGAGCACTTTGAGTTCTGACATCAACCAAGAATGTGTTTCCAAATTTAAACAAACTTAAATCGAGCTAAAAACTGAGAAAGGCTATTGTAGGCCCCAGCAAAATGGTCTCATAGCACCTGACGGTTTGATGCTACCTCACACGAGCTCTGAGATATGACCCCGTAAAGATCATTTGTTTCATGTTGAAGGGACCTCAAGGGACACTTTCGATCAGAGTCATTGGTGGAATTTGAATGACTATGTGTTCCAAATGAGGTTGCCTCTAGTGTTTACCAAGCCATTTGGAGCTGTTGGAATAGTTCATTTGATGCTATGACCGATGGTTTAAAAGATACACAATGTTGGCCATTTGAATTGAGGAACACTGTGAGATTTGAAATCAACTGAGAATGTGTTGCCAAATTTAAACCAACTCGAATCTCTAAAAACTGAGACAAGTTATTGTAGGCCCAAACCATATGGAGACAGATTATTGGATGATTCCATGTCTGTCAGTTGTAGTGATTCATGGGGATGATAGTAGGCAAGTGGACTCAAAATATGTGTCTACCATTCGTCAACCCATTCCTTTGACTCACACCCATCCCTATGTAAAACCAAAAAGTGTTATGCATACTCTTGCATAGCACGAGTACGCTATAGCACTTTCACCCTATTTAAAACAAGAGAGAGAGAGAGAGAGAGAGAGAGAGAGAGAGAGAGAGAGAGAGAGAGAGAGAGAGAGAGAGAGAGAGAGAGAGAGAGAGAGATGTTTTCTAGCAGACATACAAAAAAATGACAAACTTTTTTGTGTTCTCTTCATCAGGTTTACTCATGGTTCAATAACATAAAAATCAGATGACATGATATTTTAGATCTGTCTATTAGCTATCTAAGTATATAATTTATTTTAAATTCTGATTATGTTAAGTTTTTCATCTCTACTTTCTTTTGTGTGTATGTTTGTATTTCGTAAAAAACCAATGTGTAGTATTTTTGGCATATATTTTCGCTTAATCATTGAATTTTGCAACAAGTTACATTTTTAGAAACTAGACTCCATTTCTAGTTCTAAATAATTTCTAGGGGGATCACACAAAAATTTCATGTTTTCAGGATGTGTACACTTCGTAAATTCATAAAAAATTATACATTCATAAAAAAATTAGCTAAAAAATCCAGGATAAACTACGTGGTGTTAGCTAACTTCTCACTGGAGCAATTAAAAAAATTAAAAAAAAAAGTTAACATTTTAGGGCGAGCACAACAGACACTATGTTATGTTTTTTCACAAAAAATAAGACCAGTTTTTGTGCTCCCCCTTTTTGAGGGCCTTAATCTGCACCATTTTTGAAATAAATTAGTTTTATACGAACTAGATTCAAAGTATTAGAACTCTTTTTGTTGTCGCATCTTAAAATTTTGAGTCTAACTATGTTCAATTTCATGTTGAAGTTCATAGTTTGCTGATTTCAGGAAAAAAGTGGCATCTTATACCCCCTTTTTGGTCCCCCATCTTTGTGCATTTACCCACCACATCCCAAATTTTGAATCCAAATTGATCCTCACTATAACCAACTAAAATACCCTCCTATGATTTAGAATCTAACTTTTTGCTCTTTTCCTTTGGGACATGTGTAAAAGCTTGACATTTGAATACTCGTAGATGTGAATATAAAATTCTTTTTCCCAACATTTTTGCTTTCAGAGTAATGAAATCCAACTGAGATGGATTCTAATTGATTAAATATACCATTGTATTACATGCCTCTGCCTAGAATTCTTTTTCCAATCTAGCATTAGAGAGCATACACCAAGCTCTCTCAAGTATTATTTTATACAACCTCTCAACATTTTCTTGAGGAATACAAGGAATAATATTCATTCTACGGATACCATTATCTGTACAAAAATGTTCAAACTCTAAGGAGAAAAACTCCCCTCCATTATAATTTTTTTTAAACACTTAATCTTGTTCCCAATATAATTTTTAACAAGAGCCTTGAATATTTTGAGTTTAGAGAAAACTTCCAAATTTTTTGAAAGCATATAAATCTAAACTTTCCTTGTGTAATCATCTCTAGAGAAGTAACAAAGTAATTAGCACCTCCAATAGACGTTACCACACTGGGCTTGAAGACATTGGATTAAACCAGATCCAATGATGTTTCCTTCTCCTCATTCCCATTCTTCAAGAAGCTAATCCACTTCTATTTTCCATAAAGACAATTCTCACAAAATTGTAAATCAACAAATTTTAAACCTAGAAATTTTTTCCCTTTTAATCATAAAATCATGTCCTTTCTGACTCATGTTTCTGATCCTTTGATGAAAAAGCTCTAAGTTGTTGTCCATAACTGAAATAGAAGTTCTCACTTCACCATTACTTTCTAGAACATATAAACTACCAACACTTTCTCCCTTTTTTACCATAAATGTTCTCTTCATTACTTTCCAAGTATTAGGATGAAAGAAAGTATTGTAGCCTTGAGTGTGGAGTTGATAAATAAAAATAAGATTTCTTTTTATTTTGGGAACATAAAAAATATCCTTTAATAAAAATGCACCACCACCTTTTAATGATAATAATACATCACATTTTCCAATGATTTCACAAGCTTTATTGTCACCCAAAACTACACTTCAAAATTGTCCTTTTTGATAATGTGTGAAAGCATCCATGCAAGAAGAGGCATGGAAAGATGCACCAGAATCAAACACCATTGAATCTGAAGTGGTTTCCCTTATTGATAATATTAAAATACTAACATCCTTATCACATATTGTATTTTATTTTTTGTCACACACTCTTTCCTGTGCCTTTTTGTAATTTCTACAATCATTTTTTACATGACTAGATTCACAAAAAACCAACAGCCACTACTTTTGCCTGTAGACTCTTATCTCCTAGCTGATTTGGATATTATATGCTTATTATTTCTACCTCTATTGTGGCTCCTTCCTCTATTATGGATTCTTACAAATTTTAAGGCTTCACCGAATGAGGATTCTTGGTTCTTTCTTCTCATATCTTCACTGGGAAGAGTAGTTGTTGTAATCACCTAAAAATGGTCACCAAAACCATAAGCCCCTAATCTCAATTATTCATCAAGAAAGGCCTAATTTTGATTAAATCTCTTAAGTCCTAACCTAAGGAAATTCAACTCATCAATTTCATTTGATCTGTACTCTAGATTTCATTCAACCATTGCACTTGATCCTATTTGATTAATTAATTCTTAAATCATAATATTATTGGCAATTAAATCAACCTTATACTATTTATTTATTTAATATTTAAGGATGTTGATTAAATAAATAAATAATTGTCAATTAATTATAAAATGGAATTAAATTAATTTGTCATCACATTTTGGAGGAAAATCCATTAAATCCTTTAAATATTCCAAAAATGCATTTATGGAGTCATCATTCAGTCAAACTAAACATGATTTCAGAAACAATCTAGTTAACTAGGATAACACCTCTGCTAACTCATCTGCCAATTTAGCAACTTCAGTTCTAACTTTGAAGTTTCCCAAATAACTGATCAAACCAGTACATGTAACTGATTCTATCAACCAGTCAAATGAGTTGCACATGGATTTTGCTAGTCTGGAATGAATCTCAATCATGCATCTTTAATCAATCTCATCTGTCCATTCTATAGAGGATTCCTATATAACTAGGCCTGCATTCTCACAAGAAGAATCTAATATTTTTATTAGTGTAGCACTATCAATTTTCTTAACATTTGTTTATGTATTACAGTCATTGTTAGTTAATTTAAAAATAGAATATTTTAGTTTTATTATATCATTATTGCATCAGTCACATCTAGGAATACTTCATTTTATTTAATTTTAATTAATCATTAGCTAATTAGATGATCTTTGCACTTGCATGTTAGTTTAAATCCTTCATATAGATTACATCTATAGTCACTGGGCTTTGCAATGACCTGAAGGAAAAACTCATACTCATGTCTACTAGAAGGCAATGACTCTCCTTTGTTGATTTTAGTTTTTAGATTATTATGATTTCATTGATTAGATCAATCATCTAATAACTCATTGTAGTGTAGTGTATTCACTTTTCACACTCACATTTTTGGCACCCATTGTGGGGAAGAAAAATCAATTTATATCTTTACAAACAATTTTTTGGCAAATTCTCGATATTCTATCTGTACTCTAGTCATGTTTTCTTATACGATCATCCTCACAAGACAGTATGAGTTAGGATTGAAACTCATATGGAAAGGTGTATATGCCTGTACTGGGATTTGTAGATTATTGTATGAGAATCTAACTGGTTTTTTTAATTTAAAACAACAAAATTCTTCTCTATTTTATTTATTTATTCAATTGGGTTTCTGCTAATTTTGACAACTTCATCTCTCATTCTATTTCTATGGTATCTCTTGGTATCCTAACAAGTTTATGCATCATGTTTTTGTGAAAACATTCATGCTAGTCATATATAGACTTTTGCATGATGCATGTCAAAGAATGAGAACAAAAAGACTACTGATGTATGTTGTGCACGTTGCCTATGAAGGTATCAACTAGATATTCTATTTGCATTAATTTTTCTTAGGAACCTCACATGAAAGGCATTTTAAAAAGAATCATTGTTTGGTGTGTTTGGGAATAGTGAAAAGAATAGGAGATTATGCTCTTTACCCCTTGAGGGAAAATAAGAAATCTAGACCCTCGTAGCTATTCTTTTTCTTTTTGTTACATTCCTTTAGATGGGACTGTCCAAATGAAAAAAATTACTCACCCTTCAAGAATGACCCACATGAGCACGACGTGTAACACACACCACTCCAACTCACATAAAACAAATTTCTTCTTTGAGGCCAAAGCCTCAGAAGTCAAATTTAATTTGAGCTTATACACGGCTCTTGTAAGACCATATAATAGGGCCTTAGGGTCTAAATCATGTTTATGTGACTATTGTTGAAAAGGTTCTTTGTGGGGCTATAGGCCTAAATTGTGATTACATGGACATTAAGAATATATTCAAATGGAGAACCTTACTAGACTCCATAGATTAACAACCTACCTAGTTCACCCTTGAATGTGGGATAATCCAAGTGAAAGGGAGAGAGTAATTCCCCCAAGACGCTTTTCATATTTTTTCCCTATTAGCATTTGGATCTAGATAATACAACATTATTATACTCATTGCATGTTTGGTGGTGGCTGTAATATGATTAGCTATTGGGTATGTACCTAAGTCTATGAAAAAGGATTTTCACACTCAACCAATTAACTATAGGGATTAGGAATTTATTCTTTTTCACATGTTCTTTTTGTGTTTTTATACCTTGAAACACTTGACACTAAAACCTTCAACACAAATTGAAAACACAATTACCAAAATAAAAGACTAAACAACAATCTTATCGAACATTTGGAAAAATAATCTGAAGTCTTGTCAAATTCCTTTAGATACCCAGTTAAATTTGTGCCATGATCCACATATATACCTTTGAATTTTTCATCTTTTCATAATTCATCCTAATCTTTGGTCATTTAGATTTCCTCTATCATTAGTTCTATCTTGTTGATCTAGTCCTTTGATTAGTTTTGTCACCATCATTTTCAATCATCCTTATTAGTTTTCATTCTTTGAGTTGTGAGTGCATTATCATATAGGTTTATTAACCTTGACTTGGATCTGAGTCATTTTCATCTCCTTCTCAAGTGGACGCTATATTTTTCGCATCATCATTTACCTAAGACTTGTTCAACATAGCTATTGTTACTTCAATACCCATCTGAAGACCAATTGAGTTATGCCTATATTGACTAGAATCTATTTCAGACAATGTCTAGGAGCACATGAGAGATCCCTTTCATTTGAAGAAAATAGTCTTTTTATTGAACAAATAGAACCTTACAAGAGATTAACCCATCACCAAGATAACTCTATTGACCCAAACATGTATGAAATATAAAGAGGACACAAGGATTTTAGACATACACATCATAGTATCAGTGCTCATGCTACACATAGCAAGGGTTTGTCAAGTGAATCTGAATCCGATGAGGATAGTATCACTATATGTAAAGCTGAGGAATATTTTATTAGAATTTGATAAAGACTATCATGTCTCAAAAGAAAGAGAAATACTTTCTCGAATTAGAAAAATAAGGACCACAACTTCCTCTTTGATATAGAGCTAAAGAGGTCATTGCTAAAGAGGAAGAAACTCCTCTCACCTTGGTAACCAAACAATTGCAAGCCTTCCAAATAGAGTTACAAGAGGTAAAGAAGAAACAAGACAACCAAACCCTAAAATATTCTATAGAATCCTTTTTTCCATTCCCTTTTTATAAGGACTTGTATTTACCTCTATTCCTACTTGCAGTTGAGACCCAAAGATTTGACAAGTACCTTGGAAATTATAATCCACAATATCGCGTTTGGGAACTCTATACCTAGTGTACAGATTTTATGCATGAAAAGGCATAACTTATATATATGTCTCTTTCCCTAGAGTCTAGGTGGTCACCCTATCGAGTGGTTTTCAAAGTTACCCACTGGAATCAAAACTTTTTATGAATTAATCGAGTGATTTATTCAAAACTATTATTAAAACATCTAACATCATGTGATAATGATTAATTTATGTAATACCAAGAAATAAATAGGAGATCATTTTCTAAAAATTATCCATTGACAGAGGAATTTTTTTTCTCTATATCCACGCCTCATACCTAAATATGAGAAGATGGATATATTCACTAGTATGACGTTGATCCCTAAGTTGAGTTTTCTCATCAGATTACAAGACCCAGATACCTTTGACACATTAGTGAAGAATGCACTTAAAATATAATATTTTCTTGTAAGAAAGGGTTAAAGTACCCTCTACAACGAAAAAATTAAAAAATTCTAGTTCCAAAGACAAGAACTAGTATTGGAACAAGAATAAAAATGTTGTAAATAATGGGGTGGTTAATCAGGTTTCTCCCCAGCCACAACCTACATAGTCTTGAATTTGAAAAGTGTCACTAAGGCCCTAAAAGATGTTGATAGTACCACTAAATCCCCTTCAAAAGGGACAAGAAATATTATAAAATAGAAACCTTGGGTTAAACGCAAGCATAAATTCACTCCTCTAGGTGAGTCATATGAATCAACGCTCAATACTCTTCTAGAAAATTAGTTGATCATGTTGCTAGATAATTCAAGACCATATGAACCTGAAGTAAAACCAAAATGGTGGAATGATAATTGTTACTGTGATTTTCATAGAAATAAGGGATATAATATTGAGAATTACATGCAACTCAAGCATGAGATTGAAGATCTCATTGACAATGAGGTGATCTTGGTTGATAATCACAGTGCAAATACTGATCACAAGGAATTTAAAGACCCCTTATTCAAGTATGAAAAAGGGAAAAGTTCCAAACCAAAGGAAGGTTCCCAAATTAATCACACATATGACATTAGTGATAACAATGTCATTCATTTTCTTGAGGTAGTCCCTTGTGAACATTGCAATTTCATTATCATTAAGAAAGAAGAAAGAGAGTCTAGAGTTACTAACACTGTGACCCGAGAACAAGAAAATCTAACCTTAGGAGGAGAATTATCTTCCAATTTTGACAATCCACAATCATCATCAAAACCCTCCACATCAAACAATCAACAAGATAAAATTGTGTCTATGTAATTGAATTCCAAATAGATGGTTTCATCACATGTTGCTGACTACAACATTGTCGAGCAACTACAAAAGATGACTGCAAAATATCAATCTTTGAATTTCTCAAACTCTCTATAGCTCACAGAGAGATTTTGGATAAAGCCTTGTAAAATTCCATTGTCCCTAAGGACTTGGACTCAAAACAGTTCAAATCCATGGTGGGTCATTTGACCTCACCACATTACCTATCATTTTTGGAAAAAGATGATAATTCTTTGAGTCACCCATATTTAATCTCCCCCTACACATTGAAGTAATGATCACACACATCGGGTCAAATGTTTTTTGATAGATGGAGATAGAAGGTTGAATATTTGTACCTACAAATTGATTGAATAGTTGGGCTTTCTAGAATCTTCTATCGATCCAAAGAACAAGATCACAATAAAAGCCTATCATGAACAAGAGAGATCTTCCAAAGGTTTCATATGTTTTCCTATCTGAGTTGGACCTATTGAAAAAGAGGTCATATGCCATGTACTTGACCTCCCACTTGCATACAAAATTTTGTTGGGATGACCATGGATCCACAATATGCAAGCTATCTGATCCATGTATCATTAGTACATCAAGTTCCCTTTAAACAGTGTTGAAATGATCATTCCTGCAGACACTAGTTATGATTGCAACACACTAAAATATTCAACTGATATTCTTATCCCACACAACAAAGAAGCTTCTATTTTAAGTTTGGCAGAAACATGATGAAAGAGATGGAGAAGAAGCTAAAAATCAGAGATACTGGAATGGGTGGATACATGATCAACCCTATTTTGTCATTAAAATCGCTGCCCATATCTCCTAGATCTCATAGGAAACTATCAGAGGTAATGAAACCATCAACTACACCATATCAATTCATCTATGATGGTATCTTCATTTAGGCAAATTTGACTATTGAAGATGAAAATGAAGAGAAGTCCATTCTAGAATGGCTATACAAAGAACACAAAATTAATAAGGTCAAATATTGTGAAATATCTCCTAAAAAATATAGTAAGGGGTATAACCTAGTGAAACAAATGGTTTATAAAGGGATGGGTACTTTAGCCATAAATGAGACAAGACTTGATGAACCACTTTATGGAGAATTTAGGAATTCAAGAAATAAAACTAGTGTTGGTTTTCTAGATGAAAAGTTTCATCCTATAGTCTATCAAGGAGGACCCATATTCAATGCAAAAAGTGAGAAAGATGCTAAAAGTGAAAACCTACCCTTCGAAAGGCTATTTCATATCAAAGAATTGGATTATGATCATCATGGAGAACCATGTCTTCCCCAATGGTATAGAAATATCTTTGACCCAAGTCCACGAAGCCCACAGTAGAAGAATCCTTGATAACCCAACATGAGCATTTTCTAGCTTCTGCTATAGAAGAGAGTGAGTTGAACCAAGGATCACAAGATAGAAAGCCTAACTAGGGGCATCGAATAACTATAAAACATGTACTGGATCTACCCTACATCATTGATCCTAATGAGTTACCCATATCAACATAGGAAGATGAATGGGTCAGACCTATGCAATAAGGTGGACAACAAGTGAGAAACACATTAGGTGATGATGAAGAACCTCCCATGACCCTTTCATGATACCTAGGTAGGTATGATGAGAGCTAGACAAATGCTCTTGAGTATGAATGGGACATAATCTTAGATGCTACAATAGACATAGAAGTGGATTATATGCCACTCAGTTTGAAAAAGGGGAAAGCTTGAATGCAATGGCTGAAAAAAATTGGGACCTTGGGGAAGATGAGGAATCTCTAGAATTCCTAACCCAAACAACTTATAAGTTCTCTAAACTAGTGGTTCAAGACACAAATGAGGTATACATTAACACTTAGGTGATTCAAGAAGAACCTACAAAAGTAACTGAATACAAAAACTCAAACCTTATAAATAATGACATTAATAGATTACTCTCAAGGTGTAGGATTGAAATAGTCCCTCTCAAGACTTGGCTTCACTAATCAAGTGAAATAGACACTTGAAAAACACAAGAAATGAATCCATGTCCTAGGTTTATACCAAATGAGTTAGGTTCGCATATAGAAAATGCAAATTTTGATGACAAAAATGATATTCCTTCTAGTCTTCACACTCTATTCCAAAGTGAAGACCTATATCTTGACTTACTAGTCACGAGTTATGATGAACATACCATGAATTACCTGGAAGCATCCAATGACCTATTCTGCATGCACCCTAAGCTAATCGACTAGACACAACAAAATCAGCCACTTGGTATCCCCACCTATTCCAATGACTATTCCTTGGCTTGTTATCTAAATGTTGTTGAACCTTCAAACCTTTTCCAACAGTGAACCTAGCATGAATATGACTTAATCATATATCAAGTACCTTAGTCATAAAATAAAAATGAAAAGTAAAAATGTTGTGAGAGATAAAACCACATTGTGGTAGTCTCAGAAAATAAAATAGTAAAATGAAAAGACACATCCAATCGTGAAAACCTCCTTGAGGAGCCGAATGATGGGGTACTTGATATCTTGCCAAGTCACTTCTAGGAATGACCATCAAATCTAATAGAACCAACACAATCAGTGAACATTGGGACTAAATAGCATCCACGGGCAACCCATCTAGCAGAATCATTATCCAAAAAAGAACTCACATAATTCACCCAATTCTTCAAAGAAAAGAAAATCAATTTTCCATGGATCTACTCTAACATTCTAGGGTTGGATCTAGGTCTCATAATGCACCATATCACAATTGTATGTGGAGTATTACTTGTTGAACAAAAGCTCTGAAGATGCATCCTCATAGGGACCTCCTACTAAGAGATGAGTTGGAAAAATTTCTCCAAGATGGGTTCATAAGAGAAATTGCATATCTAGAATGGATCTCTAATATTGTGCCTATTAAAAAATAGACAAGTACTTCCTAGAATTCACCAAATCTAGAGATCGCCACTAGGCATGTCCCAAGGATGATTTTCTTCTGCTCAATATTGATATGATTATGGATATGATAGCCGGATTTGATATTTACTCCTTAATGGATGGATTCTTCAGACATAACAAAATCAAAATTTCTCTGGAAGATCAAGAGAAAAAAATATTCACATGTGCCTAGGGAACCTTATATTTGAACATCATGCCATTTGGTTTGAAGAACATAGGTCCAATTTACCAAAGATTCACTCTAACCATCTTCCATGATATGATCCACAAGAATATGGAGGATTATGTAGATGATACAATTGTCAAAACAAAGAAACAATCCACACATCTACAAGATCTAGGCCAGATTATAGACAAAATGGAGCAGTTCAAATTGAGGTTGAAGCCAAAGAAATGTGCATTCGGGGTGACATCTAGAAAATTATTGGGATATATTGTCTTAGAAAAAGGGATTGAGGTGGATCTTGCAAAGGTGCAAGCTATTCTTGAGATTCCACCACCAAATAATATCAACCAAATGAGAACCCTTCAAGGGAGGATTTAGTCCATCAGAAGATTCATCTCTCAACTGGGTGACAAGGTGCAACCATTCACAAAACTTTTATGGAAAGGAGTAGCATATTAATGGGATGAAGCATGTTCCCAACATTTTAATCAAATAAAATAATTTCTGGTAGATCCACCAGTCTTGATGTCTCCTGTCCAAGGAAAAGTACTAATTCTTTACATCTCAACCAATACAACATAACTGGGGGCACTCCTTCATTAGAAAGATAAGAACACAATGGAATGAGCCATCTACTACAATATTTTAAATTTCATCTCCAATGAAATAAATAATCAGTGATTGAGAAGGTTTGTTTGGCAGTGGTCTTTACATCACAAAAATTGAGACATTACATGCCAGCACACCCCATGCAATTGGTTTCCAAAATCGACCCACTAAAATATCTCTTGAGCAAAGCCAATTTGATTAGTAGGTTGGCTAAGTGGTTCATGATCCTCAACGAGTTTGAAATTAAATATGTTGAATGAAAGGATATCGAAGTGAGGGAAATTGCAGATCAGTTGGCTAAGGCTCCACTCCAAGAAAATCGACCTATAAATGTGGAGTTCCTAGATGGATCCATCATGAACATCACTCACAGGTCCTAGAATATTTTCTTTGATGGTTCTTTTACCCAACAATTTTTAGGAGAAGGTGTGTTGTTTATCGCTACTCAAAGCTACTCTTTTCCTAAGGCATACAAGATCTATTTTCCTTGTTGATAAGGAGACCTTCCTATTTCCACCTTGAGCAAAACAAGATCAATAACTTAAGGTCACTCTTGGACCACTAAGAGTTTCTAAACTCCCTTCTTCATGTAGAAGGATCTACTAAACCTTCTTACCAACTTGGGGTCTTCATATGAACTATTGTTACCTCTTACTCCTCTTGAATTCACCAAGGTAAACTCATTCCACATTCACCACACCTCATCATGGATTTGTGAAGATTTGAATCCATTGTCAACAAGGAATTTTTCATCCTTCTGATGAAAAATTTCATAGACTTTTAAGATCTTCCTTACCGATCTCAAGGAGTCCTAATTTTTAGGCTTGTAGCCCTATTAGCCCCTACTAGGTCCTTGAAAATTGTTTCAGGTCAATAAATTTGAAAGTTTCCAAATGAGCCCTAAAAATAATTCCATATCAAAATACCCTTTTGGAATTTCTTAAATATTATAGAGGTCCGTGGTTTCTCAGCTATTCATATAGTAAAAATCAATTTTTGATCCTCCTTTCCTATAAAATAGGACTAATAGCCTAGGTCACTTGGGTAAACTATCAAATTTACCTCCTTTAAAAAAATAAATGATTCTAAATCTTCATTTGGTCTCTAATGGAAATCTCCAATCCACATTTACCCTTTACCAATCCAACCTTGCCTTCATGAATTTAATGTCATTGGCTTTGCACCAACCGAGACATCCTTTCTCACCTAGGAAAATCCTTCACACTAAGCTCCATCCTCCTCCTACACCTGTATAGTTTGGAACACTATGTAAAAAGGTTCCATAAAACTTCCTACATGAGCCATTAGGATTTCATGGTAGGATGCCATGGTGGAACCATGTTTCACCAAAACCCTTCAAACTGGCAAGACACAGTTCACTGAGGGTCTAACTAATAAAGAAAAACAAAAACAAATGAAACACACACTGCAATATATATACGCAATGCAAATGCAAGCTAAATGAAAGAAATTAACAAATGTACAAGACTTCAATCACATTTTGAGTGAGAAGTTCCATATTTCATTAAATAGTAAGAAGTTACGGAGAATGTAAAAAGACCAAATATTTCTTGGGATCTATGTTACAAGTCAACCAATCTCATATTTATTTCACTCAAACCTTAAATACCCTCTCTAAAACTTAATATTCTATCCCTAATCATGATTTAGTGCTTTTGACAATTTCTTGCCCGCAACTTTAAAAAGTTGTCAAAATGTTATCAAAGTTGCTCAAGCAACTTTGACAAATTTTGCATTTTTGAGTGTGCAACTTTTCTAGAGACTCTTAAAATGGTCTAAAATGATGTAAAACCTAAATCTAAACAATTAAAAACTCAAAAATTCCTAAACACAACTTAACTAACCTATTGCAAAGCATTTTCACACTTTAGGCCCTATTTGGCATCTTTGGTAACCTAAGGTCCACTAGGGGCAACTAGGTGCCAAGGAGAAAACTTAAGCTAACTTCCTAACTAATAAAATCACTTGGAGTCTTATTCATTCCTTTAATTGGCTAAGGTCAAGTACAATTGAAAACATAGGAGTAAGCCTTACCTATCTAGGTGCTCCTACACCACTTGTACTAACAACAATTATGAATATGAAGCATTAGTCAATCGGATGAAGTTGGCTCTCTACTGGAACATCACCAAGTTTCATATGCATCATGACTCTCAACTAGTGATCAATGAAATAAGTGATGTATATGAAAGAAGGGATCATAAACTCATACCTTAAAAAATAATGGTTGACAATTTCAATAAATATTGAACACATTCATCACATTTTAGTAAATCGCGAGGACATAAAACATAGTTTCTTCATGTGATAAGCATTAATTCAGATTGTTTCAAGTGTTGATTTTGTTTTTGAATTCTATCTTGTTGAAGTGTAGTGTTAAGAAACATATTTTTGACTATTCAAGTGTTTCATTTGTCTGGATTGATGATTTAAGTGTATCTGATAAGTGTTGTGAAACACCATTGTGTGTCAATGATGAACCTTTCAGTGGTTTTTAGAAAAATAACTCTATTTCACTTGGGATGTTTCTCTGACTAACTATAATGATGGGAAACTACCCCCTAGTAAGACTTGGAGGTCCTTGGAAAAAGATAAAGACATATTCCAATCCACGGCAGTGTTGTGTGAAACAACAGATTTGTCACGAAAGTGACTAAAAGCTAAGTACAAACTAAAGAAAATGACAAGAAAGCATGAAGAACACCAAGAATTGCATTGATAGATGGAAAAATTGACTACAAGAGGCACCTATTTACTAGGTTTTCACATACTTGGTCTTGATTCTATTTTTGCTACCAAGGCGCCTATTTAACAGATTTTCACCAAGGCACTTTTTTTCTATTTTTAAATTCTTTTCCTTATTTCATTTTTATTATTTTTATTTTTTTTAAATTAAGTTTTTATTTTTTTGGGTCAATGTATAAAAATGCCTATTTGCTAGGTTTTCACTAAGATGATCATTTTTTTCATAAATTTTTCCACTTTTTATGAAATTTTTTTAGGACTTTTAGATATGTACAAGTTGTGAGATATAGAGAATTCTTAGGCATAGAACTTCTTTAGGTGGAGCATTTTGATGGGATCTAGGAGTTTTTATATTTTTGGTTTAGAGAGTCAATACGTGCTAGAGAAAAAGAGTGTGGTATTAATGTATGGACCCAACCAGTTAGGTTCAACCTTCCCCTTTTGTTCCTGATGTGACTTGTTGCACAAATTTTATCTCAACATGAGGTCACCAACCTGAAGTTCTTGTGGTTTGACCTTTTTATTGTATCTTCTCAATGTCCTCTTCTGGTATTCTATGAGATGATCAAATGTCACTTACTGACATTCATCAAGCAATTCTAGCTCGAGCCATCTAGACATGTGATAATATTCATTTGGTATCAATCAGTGTAAAAAAATCTCAGAGACTGGATTTCTATTTCAATGGGTAAGACCGCTTCTATTCTATATACCAAAGAGAAAGGATTTTCCTGAGTAGGTATTTTGATGCTGGTGTGATAATCCCATAATTTGGAATTGATCTACAAGTGCTAATCCTTTCCCAACTTACTAATAGTACGATGTAAGATTTTCAGTAGATTTTTATTTGAGGCTTCGACTTGACCATTTCCTTGTGGGTAGTAGATAGAATAATAGTGTTGTTTGATCTTGATTTTATTATGGAGCTCAGATATATCACTATTCTTGAATTTTCCAAAAATTTTAATTATGATGAAGTAATACTATACTGGATGATGATATAGTTCAAAATGAACAGAGGTGTCTGTTTTCCTATTTCAGTATTAAGTGGGACTACTTCAACCCACTTGGTGAATTATTCGTTGGTTGTTATTATGAACATGTTTCCATTTGAAGAGGATATATATATCTTCCTAATGAGATCAAATTCCCATAGCTGAAAGGGCCAATGCATAATAAAAGGAATAAGCTCACTGGCTGGAGCATGTATAAGATTTCCATGCAACTGGAATTTGTTGCAAGCTCTAGAGTACCTTGTTGCTTTATTTTCCATGTTTGGTTAATAGTAGCCATATCTTAGTAGTTTGTGAGCTAGAGTCAGACCATTTGAATGACACCCACATATGCCCTCATGGACATCAGCCAACACACACTTTGATCATTCCTTTCCCGGACACCTAAGAAAAGTTCTATCTAAACCTCTCCTATATAGGTCATTAGCGATGATGACATATCGTGAGGAGTTATAGATAAGTTGTACTTTTTAATTTTTGATGAACTTATCAAGGATAACTCATTCTTAGAGGTAAGAGTAGACATGGATATATTATGAGGAGTCTTGTCCTATGATTGTACAAATTATTTAGGAATTCAGGGATTTGTACGTTGGGTAATGGAGTTCTTCCATTGGGAACTCATAGTGGAAATATTCAACTTGTTGGGATAAGGAAGTGAGAGTATAAATTGTATCAGCAATAGGGATAAATTTAAGAAACCCCCCCCCACTCCCAAAAAGTATAAAATCATGGCGAATCACATGTTTTTTGGAGGGAAAATTTTTAATTTTGATTGCGAATTGTGTTTCACAATATGGATATTTGGTGGCGATTTTTTTAATAATGTATACCATTTTTATAAAAATATGGTGACTACAATTTTTTTAATAGGAAAATTATTAATTTAATTGGCAAATTAGAATTCCTTATATTGATAAATTATGGTGAGACTATTTTCCAAATATTTTTATTTATTTATTTTTCATGGCGAATGTTTTTAAAAAATGCATATAAACTTGGTGATTTAATACAATAGTTTTATAGTTGGTATGGTGATTTAGTAATTGGAAATGATTATTAAATTTAACATTCTAGGCTATTTAAGTTTTTAACTTTAATTTAATAAGTTCGGTCCTGAGTTTTCATTCTCAAAGAATGACACGTGTGACGATTCCAAAGAGAGTTTTCAATAAAGGAGTTCTCCCACCACATTCCATCTAAAATGCACCTTCCACCATTCATCTCTCTTAATCTAGTGGTTCTGATTTGATGTTGAAGTTGTACCAATGGGTGTAGAGGGTCCCATCACTAGGATCCTCATCTAATAAGCCCACAATCAATCATACCAAGTGTCATGATTCCACTAAGAGTTTGTCATAAAGGTTATGAAGACCAATAATAGGCCCAAAATTAACCTTTGGCTGCTAATATGTTGTAATCCAATAGATGTGGGAGTCTGTGACCTCATTTTTTAACACCAAAAAAGCTGAATTATGCTGGCAATCTTCATTAATGTTAGATAAAATTATTGATTAATGACGATGAGTAAATGACATCAATTAAATGAATGTAACTATCAATTAATGGCTTCTTAGATGGATCCTTTCAATTTTCAATGATAGATATGTGTCACATCATTAGATTCACTACCTCGATATAATAATGCCTTAAGGCAGCCTTAATTTAAAACATCATTTCATCTAAGGACATTTTTTTCTAACCGTTTGATGATCTTACATCCATGGTTAAGCTTCATTTCCTGCTGCCATTTCATAGCTAACATACTTTACTCATTATTTTTGTGGAGTGGGCACATGTTTTAAGTTTTTTTTATATTAAAGAATTATTATGTCATCCTACTTTCGTTACTTACAAGTTAGCAAATATCTTATCATAAGTCATGTTTCCCATTTCACCCACCGTTGCATTAAATATGTAATATTTGGAAATTTTTTAAGGACAGTTACCATTTAACTGACGAATTAATTAGATATTTAGGGAAGAGAAATAATTTCAATCTGGGTTCGGGCCCTAGAGATTATAAATAGATGATCTACGCACGTTAATTTATGATTATGAAAGTAGATTTTGTGAAAAAAGTTTGCGAGTTCCAGATTCTCTTTGAGTTTTCTCAAAAATTAGAATACTAATATCAGTTTGTCAAATTTCAATTTTCAAAGGACATTCCAATTCATTTAGGATGCACTTCCTTGGAGAATCAGAAGGCCTTTTTGGGCCTGGTCATAGACCCAATCCTGGCATCTATTTGTACAGAGTTGGGAGCCTTCACCAAGGAGGCTATAAGGATGGTGCTAGAATGTGAATTTATGGAGAATGAAAATAGGTATATATAGTTAACACCAACATTTCATCTCAGTTCTTGGCATCTCTGTTGGACCTAGGGGGAAAGAGGTGGACATCCTCATGCTACCGAGGAAATTTTTCAGAGAATAGTACCTCAGCCACGATGAGAATGTTCTCGTACTTGAAGAAATTGGGTTTGGTATCCCTTGGCAAAATGATTTTCTTAGGCTTCTAAAACTAGGGGTAAATGTGCCTAGGTAACCATTTCTAGTCAACCTTGATGTTGAGCAGCTCACGCATCATCGAAACTGGGCACAGATTGGGAGGAATTTCCTCTGGAAGTGTCAACTAATAGAGGAAACTGAAGACTATCGATGGGTAGAATAATTCTCTGAGATTATCCTCTCTTCAAATTTTCAAATAGAAGGAAGGGAGATCAATAGTCCCTAAGTCTACCAAGACTCTAGTGTTCCTCCCTCTAGTGCTAGTAGCATAACAAGGTTTTTGTAATGATGTACATTGCAATCATGTATGTTTAAAAAAAATATGAAACTATTTTAAGAAATTTCAAGTGATTTTCTTTTTTGTTTTGATTATAAGAATCATTAATAGATATGGGCCAGGGGCCACATTGAATTGTAATAAAAATTTTCCTAATATATAAAAAAAAATTGCATTGCACTTTTGTTTCATGTCATAATTAAATGCTTCCAAATTTTATCATGTATTGGTGACTGGTTCAAACTTCATGGATAAGGTATTTTCGAATGCATGAATTCTAAGTGAATATAGTTATTGATTATATTCATTAGTATGTATCAATATTTTAAAATCATGAAAACTGTTTGATTATGAGAGTTGAACAGTTGAAGTTGTCTTTCGGAAGTAGTATGGGTTTCAAAAACCTTTTCTGCAAACTCATTTCAGAAACGTGACACATGTAATTCATCGAAAAGATTATGTATCATGTGAAGATAAAACATAAATCTATTCTATAATTTTGGTATAAATGATACATTTAATGAAAGATTTTTAACATCTCATTTTTTAAAACCTATCAACTCGTAGCAATAGAAAGCTAAAAAAACCTATTGAACTATCGCCAAGATTTTGAGACTATAACTTGTGAGAGCCTCAGGCGTTCTAACATCTATCTATCTAGATTTCAAAATTTAATTTCGGGTAAGATATCTAGCCTGATGCATCCCGATTCTGTAATGTAAAAAAATTATTTTAACTTGATTTTGAAATTTTAATTCTTGCAAGTACAAATCCAGTCTCCAATTGGGGTTTTCTTAAATTAGTTAGTTATTATCTATGATTTTGTTAATAAATATTTGTGATTCTATATTTTGCATTCTTCCAAAGAAAAATGGGGAAAGTGAAAACTCAAGGCCAAGGGAAAGAAGATGGGAAAACTTTAATAGACTTGAGAAAACTAGTAGAAATCCTTGGTTTCATTGATGAGTATCATGATATTTATGATCCTGCTATCGACAGTGAAAGGAGTGTTATAGAAATTAAACATACATTGTGCGGTAAGGTAACAAGGCCAAAGAGGTGAGAATTTATGAAATTTATGTTAGAAATAGGAAATACTGAGAGGGGGGGGTGAATCATTATTTCACAAACTTTAACTTTTTCTCACTTATGGATATAACAGATTACTTTAAAGCATAAGAAACTAAATAGCATACATAACAGTAAATGTAAAGAACTCATAACACATGATATGTTCTCAAGGAAACCCTGACCAAGGGAAAACCCCAGTGGGGATGGTACCCACAAAGATCCACTAATCAAAAGATATCATGTTAACGATGTTGACCTTGTTAGGAGCCTATTACAATCATATAGTGTATCAGTCCTGGTTAAGGGACTATAGGCCTTATTAGAAGCCTCAACCCTGTTAGGAGTTGTAGATACAAAACCTGATTACCAGATGAGCTCACTGCCCAAACAAGTAATACAAATGATTACTGATTACAATATGGTACTGCTTACAACTTTGCATCAACAACTTTCACCGCTATCACAATATACAACTATCACAAGTTACATTTCAAGTAGTTCAGTACATTACAATATTACATCTTTATACAAGATACAAACATAATATCTTTCTCCAGTCAGCTTTCATATCTTTATCCAAGAGTAAACATCTAGGATGTCATCTCTTTATAATATTAAGTCATTATTTTGACAAGCAAAATAATCCCTTAATTCATTTACTAGTTCTGCCTTCAAAACTGCTCTGTCAGCTGTACTCTGTCATCAGTAAAATAGTCATAAATTTGTTTGTACTATCCATACTATTTTACACATTGAGATGGGGTATCCTTAGACACCATGGAGTCTATGTTCAACTACACAAACTTTGATCATGCTCCAGTGAATGTCACCAAAACAAACTGTATCGGGTGCTTTGTCAAAAATATTGTTTCATACTTAGACAATTTTAGTCAGCGATCTTCCATACTTACTTTCTAGCTTATACAATCTTCATAGGGAACATATGTTGCCATAATGACAACATCCATGTACATAACTCAGCCAAATTTCCAACAATCTCCCCCTTTGTTATTGGTGGCAACATATGAGAAAATTGGCTAAGTGTACAAGTCAAAATCTCAAAATTGTGGCCATAGTATAAAATAATTATACTATCCTTATATCTCCTCAAAATATACACATAATCTATAATACTTCATAATAATCCATAGAAATCCCCCTATGAGTATCCTTCCTTATCATATATAGACAATTTTCTAAGTATCTGTCCCCCTTTGACAACAATGACAAAATAAAGGGTGGAAAGGGATATACAAAATTGTGTCAAAACTTTTACCTTACTGTCTTATTGCAAAGCTGGTATGCTTGTAGCACAATCTACAAAATCTATCTTCCAAGCCTCAAAATCTTTCTCCCATGCCTTCTTAATTGATTCTGCTACATTGAGTAAAGTACTCAATCCATATGCTACAATCTGACCAGCTTGAAGGGACTCAAAATTGAACTTTTGAAATGATGTCTTAGCAGTAAGACATTCTTCTAGCTGCTCTTCTATTATAGTCAACTTGATTGAGACATGCTCTCTCAAGATGTTTATCCTGATAATTTTCTTGTTCTTCTCATCATTTAAAGTCCTTATCTCATCACATAATTTTCTGATCTTTTTCTCAATTGCACTGATCTTTATGTTTGGGCTGGCCATTGAGTTTGACTCTGCTGCAATTTCATCTTGCTTCTCTTTTAGCTTCTTCTCTTCCTCAATTATTTAACTTTTTAGATTTTGTACATTGAATGTACAAACACTTTCCAGTCTCAAGATGTTTCCTTAAGTTCTTAATGTATCTGTCAAGGCTACCAATGCCATTTTTGATATTCTGACTTATATTCTGCAACATCTTAGCTTCATAAGCTGTCTGAGCCTTAACCTTAGCAATCAGACAAATTAGTGAACTCAACATCAAAAGAATTTATTACCATCTTTTCTCTTTCAAGTGGGTCTAAATCAAAGACTTTTGTAGATATAACACTTTGTATCTTCTCAGTCAAATCTTTCAGGCTACCTTCCAAGTTCTTAACTTTCTTGTTCTTTCCAATAATTTTGTTCAAAGAAGTGATCAACTCTAATTGATCATCATCATCAACCTCCTTGCTCAAATCTTAAATGAATGTTCCTATTCCTTTCTCCTTTCCAGTCTTAGGAGTAAGACTGATGTCTTCTTGTGGTTCAATAGGTGTATGGGCCTCTGTTTCCATTTGATCTTCTATTTGTGTAGTCTTTGTTTCAATACTCTTTTCTTTCTCTCCCAAAGCCAAATTGTCAATAATGTTATCCAAACTATTGAGTACCACATCATCTAAATCTAAAGTAACTTTTGTTCCTTCAATGTCCATAGATTTTGTGCAAATGTTTATAGAAGAAGAGGGGATATCTTCAACTTTAATTACTTTTGCTGCTGCCTCTTCCTGTTATGAACTCTATTTCTCTGTTGGTTCTACAAATGATTGATCTTTGCTATCTTTTCTTGCTACCAAGTCTTCTAGCACTTTCACAATTGCCTATTCAGTTTCAGTCTTCACTTGTTCATACTGACCTCCCATTATTTGTATAGTTCTTCTTTTGGTTCTTAATAGGGTTTCAAGTGGCTTGAGGATCTATTTAAGGTGGTCATCATCTCTTATGTCACAAAACTATCTTATCACATCTTCTCTCATTTTAGTATCTTCTTCTTGTGCTCTCATCTTTCTTCTCACAAGTCTATTGTACAAATCTTCTAGTATCTTTCCATGAATAGTATCAAATTTCTTGTTTGTCAAAATCATGTGTAACCATTGCATTCTCTAGATTTAATCTGTCAGAGGATCCATATAAATCATAGTATTTGTTCATTTTGGTAAAGTCTCCATGCTGCATTATATCTTCATTAACTCTTTCTATCCTTGGTTTCCATGATTTCTTCTTTATTGTTACTTCATCATCTTTTATCTCTACAACTCTTCTAGGTACTGGTGGAACAATTTTTTTTTTCTTTTACCTGGTCCTGAAGCACTTGCCTTCATTCTTTTGCTTGGTTCTAAAAAAGAGGGCTTCTCTATCTGACTAATTTCTTGCTCCTTCTTAGGTTCTTCAACCTTTACCTTAACATGAATGGGTTCTTGAGGGTCTACACTTGATGCCAAAGGTGGGACTGATAGTATCTCACCTTTTTATTATTGCTTCTGTAGTCTTTCTTGTAATATCAAATTCCTGCTCACTCAAACCTGTTTCTTTTAGAAGTTTCTTTATTGTAGTCTCCACTTTCTTCTTTGAATGTTTCTCTTCCTTAAGTGTCTTTGATGAATCAAAGTTTTCATCATATTTTCCAAATCTATTGCTATGAGCATCCAATTTACTTTTTAACAATCTACTAACATATCCTTCTGTTTCAACTTCAGAGATTTCATAGCCGAGAGGATCTATAAATTCATGTCTAGGTTCTACTGCCTCAATGTAAGTGAAATTAGTATCAACCATAAAACATATATCATCTTTGTATTTCTCAACTAGGGATGGAGGAATTTTTGATCTATTTACCACAATGTTCTAAAAATTTTTCAACACTAACTTTACACTATCATTAACCTTCTCAATAAGATGTTTCATGTAAACTTTATTGATTCTTACCATAGTATTCTTACCATCATTCCAATCAATAGTGTAAGGAAATCTTCTTAGCAAGTGGGAGAACATGTAAGTAACCAATGAGGTAAATCTAAAGTGAGTGTATTTAGCTTTCTTTATCTTTTCCAAATTCTCAAACAACTGTATTCTCAGAATTTCACACATATCCACAGGCTTCTTCTCTACACACATCAAATAAGAAATGTGTACCATACCTGCTGGCATATCATCTTCTCTAGAACTTCCATAGAATTTTGTTGTCAAAATCTTACACAGGTATCTTACATCATCTTTCTTAATCTTACTAATGACTATACCTCTACCATTGTATACTGAACCGGTGTTATCAATCATAATCTTTCTCATGTTTTTCTCATTTAGTGGAATTGCACCAACTTTTGATAATCTAGTAACATCATGAATTAGGTCTGCAGTTATGTCTATAACTCTATCTTCTAACCAAAATTTACCATTATGTATCCTACTCAAAATGATCTTAGTACACTCCTCATCATCAAATTCATATTTCATAGAGTACTCAATGATTTCATTGTTTTCTAGATGTTCATAACCTTGTTTTACTGACATATCCTTGTACAATTTTTGATATTCACCATTAAAATTACTTTCCCTTAGGGTTTCATATTTGCATCCAAGATATCCTTTCACATTCTCTAAATGAAGAAATTCGTCTGGTACGGATGATAAAGCTAAACTAGCATCTCTTTCTGAGGGTTCAACTAGATCTTTCTTAGTTCTAGGTCTATTCTTATCCTTAATGTTGTGAATCAATGACACATCCATGATTATATCTAATTACTTAAACTGATTCAAGATCTTAGTCGGATAAATACCTTAAATTCACAAAATTAGGGCTTTCGCTAGATCGGTGCTTCAAACTTTTGCAAATCACTTCCAAACTTCTTTCTTCACTCTCCAAATCACTTCTTATCACTTGATAATCACAATAACTTTGATTTCAATCTTTTAATACTTAGCATTTACTTGATCTGACATCGCATTCAATTCTTTTTCCACTAAAATGCCAAAAAGTTGATTCTATAAACCTGAAACCATAAATCTTCTTGCGACCTCGCAAAACACAATATTTCTTTTTTTCGCACTTAACCATAGCATTAGTATTTCAGACTGAGTCACAAAGTACCGAGTCTCAGTCTGAAGCTGTTGAGCAAGTATCTACCAAGCCCGAGCAATCTGAACCTGAAGATGAAGAAGATGACAATGTAACTCATTCAGGAAGCAAGGAACCTATATTAGTCAAGTACATTAGAAAGCATCATAAACCAGATCAGATTATTGGAAACAAATCAGATGGTACTATGACAAGAAGTAAACTAAAAGGTACATGTTTATTTGCTGATTTTGAACCTAAAAATGTCAAAGATGCATTAGAAAATGAAATTTGGATTGAGGCTATGAATGAAGAAATAGAGCAAATAGAGAAAAATAAGACATGGACTCTTGTACCTAGGCCTAAAGATAAAAATGTAATTGGGACAAAATGGGTATTCAGAAATAAGTTGAATGAAGATGGTCAAGTATCAAGAAACAAAGCAAGATTGGTATTTAAAGGATATTTTCAAGAAGAAGGAATAGATTATGGAGAGACTTTTGCTCTTGTTGCAAGATTAGAAGGTGTGAGGACTTTACTTGCATATGCAGCACATAAAGGATTTAAGGTATATCAGATGGATATCAAATCTATTTTTCTCAATGGTATTCTTGAGGAAGAAGTCTACATTGAGAAACCTGAAGGTTTTAATGATCTAGACAAAAGGGATATGGTCTGCAAATTACACAAAGCATTGTATGGTCTGAAACAAGCTCCTAGAGCATGGTATGAAAGATTACATAACTATCTTACTCAGATTGATTTCAAAAGGGCTAATGACAACAACAATTTATACATCAAAGAAGGATCAGATAACAAAATTGTTTTGGCAGAAATATTTGTGGATGATACTGTGTTTACAGGAAATGATGATCAGTGCAAAGAATTTTCAGAGCTTATGAACAAAGAATTTGAAACATCGCTCTAAGTATCTACCGAGCTCAGTCGGTCAGCTAGGTGGTTTTTAGTGTCTACCGAGTTCTCTCGGGTGTCTAAAGGGAACATGACAGGGTAACAGTGTTAACCGAGCCTCCTCGATTATCGAAGGAAAATTAGTGGTTACCGAGCTCTCTCGGTCTCCAAAGGATGTTGCAAAATTGGCTGTGGTTACCGAGTTCTCTCGGTCACCAAAGGAAATCTTTTCAGGATTAATGTTTACCGAGCAAGGTCGGCCCTTTCAAAGAATTTTTTTATTACAGTTTCTTTATCCCAGCCGACTATTATAATAATTATTAGTGCCGACTTGACAATATAAATGATTATGAAATGGCATATATATATAGAAGGTCAAGTGGTGAATAAAAGAAATACAACATGCAGAAATCATTTTGAAGAAAGGTGTGTGCAAATTTTGAAGGATGGTCAGATATCCTTGAGGAGCAGCAAAGATTTAATTGATCAGTAAGGATCTAGTGAAACAGAACAGAGATCTATATTCAGCAATTCAGTTGCAGGTCATTTCATTGTTACTCTCTAGCAATTGTAGCAGTGATATCAAAATCTCTTAACCGAGTTGGTTTAACAACCACTTTGTAAATCCTCTAACAAGGTAACAGTTCTATTGAATTTTTTCAAGACCTCTTACAAGGCCACTCCTAGCAGGGTGATTAAATTCTCTAACAAGGTCACACCTAACAGTGTGTTTTGTAACCTTTTATCGGGTTGGCTTCTAATCGGGCATCACTTCAGAAGAGTGAAAAATAGTAACTAGTTACATTGGTGGTTTTTCCCATATTGGGTTTCCATGGTAAATCTAGTGTCTCTTGTGTTCATGTTATTTTCTTTATTCACGTAAGTTAATCAGTGATGAATTCTTAAGAATAGTTTAATTATTACACACTTCAAGGATCAAGTTTTCAGCATTTCTCTGTATATTTACCGAGTGGCATAGTAAATAATTTGTTAAGATATTTAAGGGATCAGTGGTAATATTTTTGTGGTTAACTAATTCATCCCCCCCCTCCAAGTTACTGCATCTATATTTCCAACAAACAAGCCTTCATCTAACTATGCAAAACTTAACTCATTCAAAATCTAATTCTATACTAATTCTAAGTTCCTAAACTACAGAAATTTACATAATTTAAGTACTTAAAGAAGGGTTAGGTAAAGATTCATTCTTACCATTAGATACATTACCTTCCTGATTACCTTCAATGCTGAATATACCTCCTTGATCCGTGCCTTTAACAAATTTTAATTCATCTTCATTGCTACAACAACCTTTCTCTTTGTTTCCTGCATTTTCATTCCTTCTTGCATAGTTTCTAGGGTTAGGGTTATGATGATAACCTCCATTGTTCATTCTACAAAATCTCATTGTGTGTCCAATCTTGTTACATATCTAACAAGTGATTCCATTGGTTCCATATCTAGGTGTTTGCTGATTGATTTATGTCCTACAATTTCTAGCAATATGTCCAATTTTGTTGCATCTGTAACATACTATTCCATTTCCTCTTTTCATGTCTTAAGTTGATCTCTGATCTACATTGTTAGTATTTGTAGGCATTCTACTATTGTAATTATTCTCAATAACTTTAGATCTTCTACATTCAATAGCTCTATGTCCAAAACCATGACAATTATAACAATATCCATTAAGAGGTTTGAATTGTTTACGTGTACAATCTCTCTTCATATGATCAATAGTATTACAAGAAAAACATCTACCTTTGAATTCTCTTTGCATACCTTTGGATGGTTCATCTTGCTTTGGTGGTTCTTCTTGCTTTGGTGCATCTTCTTGCTTTGGTGAATCTTCTTGCTTAGGTGCATCTTCAGATTTGTTCTCATCTAACTTCTTTTCTTCACTGCTTTCACATACATTCAGATCTGGTTTCTTGCTTTCACTAATTATCTTCAATGTGTTAAATCTAAGACCATTTTTGTCATAGAATGGTTTTCCATAAGATACTTGCTCATTAATCTTTTCACTATTTGAATATAGCCTCTCAAGTCGTTGTTTGGATTGAGTCAATTCACCTTTCACAATCTTGTTGTATTTTTCAAGTTCATCATACTACAGTTTGACTTTATCAAATTTAGATATTACCTTGCCAAGTTTAGATTTCAGATCTTGATTCTCATTCTTTAAACTTTCATTCTCAGATCTCAGATTGTAATTTCCATCTTTCAAGCTAAGCTTCAGATTTTATATCTTCAATTCATGTTTAAGGATCACATTTTCTTTTTCTAAATCATCACAATCTTCAACAAGAATTTTAGATTCCTTCTTAGATTTTAGATCTTCTATCTTACCTTTCAATTTTTCTATAAGATTCTTTGCATCATCATACTTTTTTTTCAGAGTGTTTCTTTCATCAGTAAGGATATCAATTTGTTCAAGAGATTCTTCAAGATTCTTTTGCAATTGATCCATATCCATAGAGATCTTACTCAAGTTGATAGGCTTTCCTTGAATGTTCCTTCTCTGAGTAACTTTTCTTTGATACCAATTGTTAGAAATAGGAAATACTGAGAGGGGGGGTGAATCAGTATTTCCCAAACTTTTACTTTTGCCCACTTATGGATATAACAGATTACTTTAAAGCATAAGAAACTAAATAGCATACATAACAGTAAATGTAAAGAACTCATAATACATGATATGTTCTCGAGGAAACCCTAGCCAAGGGAAAACCCTAGTGGGGATGGTACCCACAAAGATCCACTAATCAAAATATATCCTGTTAAGGATGTTGACCCTATTAGGAGCCTGTTACAATCATATAGTGTATCAGTCCTGGTTAAGGGACTATAGGCCTTATTAGAAGCCTCAACTCTGTTAGGAGTTGTAGATACAAAACTTGATTACCAGATGAGCTCACTACCCAAACAAGTAATACAAATTATTACTGATTACAATATGGTACTGCTTACAATTTCACATCAACAACTTTCACTGCTATCACAATATACAACTATCACAAGTTACATTTCAAGTAGTTCGATACATTACAATATTACATCTTTATACAAGATAAAAACATAATATCTTTCTCCAGTCAGCTTGCATGTCTTTATCCAAGAGTAAACATCTAGGATGTCAGCTCTTTATAATATTAAGTCATTATTTTGACAAGCAAAATAATCCCTTAATTCATTTACTAGTTCTGCCTTCAAAACTGCTCTGTCGGCTGTAATATGTCATCAGTAAAATAGTCATAACTTTGTCTGTACTATCCGTACTCTTTTTCACACTGAGATGGGGTATCCTTAGACACCATAGAGTCTATGTTCAACTACGCAAACTCTGATCATGCTCCAGTGAACATTGTCAAAACAAACTATATCGAGTGCTCTGTCAAAAACACTATTTCATACTTAGACAATTTTAGTCTGCGATCTTCCATACTTACTTTCTAGCTTATGCAATATTCATAGGGAACATATGTTTCCATAATGACAACATCCATGCACATACCTCAGCCAAATTTCCAACAATTTAATCTAGCGATAGGTTCAAAAATGAATAAATTTGCATCATGGAATGGTGGTTTGAGTTGCACGTTGTTACCCAAAGTTTTCCCTTTCCTAGAAATTGTCTTGATTTGTGTAGAAAATTATGATGAAGAAAGAAAAGAAATAGTGAACAAAAATAATGAAGAGGAAATTTTATCACTAACCCGAGAATAATTTCTCAGTTTGCTAGACCTAGGGTTTGACCGAAAAAACTGTAATGTCCATATTGACCTAGGATTATTGGTAGAGAAATATGAGGCAGTCACAAAAAATGCAAAAGATTCATTTATAAAGGGTCTAATAGTTATAGAGGAAAAGGCTTTATTGGGTGAGAACCATAAGCCTCCTTATGATTTTAACATTTTTGTGCCATGGGTTTATGATACTATATCCTCACTAGCATTTTTCCTTGTACTAGAAAACAATAGGGAAGTGGGTGCCAACATTCTTCAATTGATTTGGGATATCCATCATGTCCATGAACTAGTAAGATATAATTTTGTTGGGAATGTGGTTCAATCGATGCTCAATAAATTAGTATTAATTAAAAGAGGCAATTCTAAGACATTTAGGTTCACAACCTAGTTGTGCTATCTTCTGCTAGCAAGGCATATTGCAATATTAATAAGAAATGAAAAACAACCTTGAAATTTAGAGGGGATAGGTACTCCAATATATAACTCGACACCTTATATAAGGATGTATGATAAAAAAAGGAATTGAAATAATTTTGTAGACTTCTTTTTGGCACCATTGTATAAAAAGATAACAAGAACTCCAATGCCTAGATTGTCTACTTCATGTAGGGGTTTCATCCAACTTGGAAGCATAATTCAATTGGATCACTAGTACTTAATGGAAGAATCACTACTACATTTGACCTCATTTTTCTACCAAAATTTTTGACCATTAATTAAAAAGGTTTAGGTTGGTCGGATTATAGATGGAAAACTTCCTTTTTTCTTAATCCATACCCGTGTTGATCAAAATTTTGACCAATACCATGTAGGTCAAAATTTTGACCAACACGGGCATAACTTTAAAAAGAAAAAAATATTTTTTATCTCATTTCATTGTTTGGTTTTAACTTGAGCGGGTGAAGGAGCTGGAGCTTGCGATTGTTTGAATTGTTATTTGGTGAGAGTTTTAGGAGGACCACCTGCCTGTGAGGGTTGCCACTATGATTTGGAGTAAAAGGAGGACTGCCTGTAAGGATTTCCTTACTCTACATTTGTCTGGCATTGTTTTATGCATATATGCTACTGGTACTTGTTGGTTACATTTTTTATCACTATTTATGTACATTTGATTTAGAGATGAACTTGAAAAACCTTAAATTTTTAAATCACCGCATCATGTTACACTATAAATGTATTAGTGTTAGGTTTATGATTGCTATAGATCATTCAATATTGATCATGTTCTTTGTATTCATGTTTTCATAGTGAGCAAGTATGTAATCCAGTGAACAAGTAGTGTTTGCTCATTGCTTTCGACACTCCTAGTGTTGATTACTAGTTAGCCCGTGAGTTTTCCATGGCATCTACGCTATGTTTATTGCTATACTTGTGCCCTCTTAATACTATTGTGGTATATTTATCACTATCCCTTTCTCTACTCATAAACAGCCAAGGAGTTAGACTCCTAGCATCGTGGACCCTCTATCTACTCACTGGTTTAAAAATCAAATAACTTCACTTTTTCCCAAAACACTTGGAAAGGTAAAATCATTTACAAACACCCTTTTCCAAGTAATAAAACATATCTAAAATCTACTATGGACTTCTTTGGACCAGTGATGACTACCACCACATAGTGACCCCTAATTAGCATAAAAAAACCATCAATTAACAAAGAATCACCATTCTCCCTTTACCCTTATCAATCCAAACTCTTAGAAATGTCATATAATGACTAAAAATGAACAAAAATCAAAGGAATAGGGCTCAATCAACCGAGAACCCCAAAAACTCCAATTTTATCACTCTAAAACCCTCAATCAAATGGTTTCTTGAATCTTCTATTCACGATCAGTTATAGGTCTAAAAAAGGGTTTTTTCACAAATATACAATCATTATAATATTATCCAAATCATAATATATATCCTTCCTTTAGACCAAATTGCTACTACTACACTGTACCCGCTATTTTCTTCAAGGAAACCTTCATTATTTCATGACAGTCAACCAATGTTGCACTATTATCTACAATTAAAAGTTTAAAATTATATTGTACATGTTAGATTCATGCATCCCATGAATTATTGGCCCTTATAATTCATGGGATGTTAGCATCTTTAAAGGAAACTCAAACTGTCACCAGGAATCAGTCTAGTTTTCTAGCTTGTGCCTTGTTACCAGGCAGTTAAAACTTCAAAACAAAATGTAATTGATGTATCAGGGATCTAAAATGAATCAAAGATATCTCCTAATGCATCTTCCAAAACTTCTACAAAGATCACATAACAAAGAAATGCAAAACTCAAATCAAAATTGCAGACAAAGGAAATTGCTTTGATTATTCAATATTCCACCCTACACACACCAGGTCTCCTGTACAATAATCTTCTCCTTCTAAAATAGAACTTACTATAACCATATAAACCAATGATTTTCATTGAGTATGAAATATTTATAACTATTTTAGAAGACGACTAAAACTTTTCTTATCCTTCACCAAGTCATTACTATCAGATCATAATAAGGAACAAAAAATATATGGTAATATCAATCAATGGAAAAAGTACTATAAATAGGTCTAGATATGATTATTTTGTTGGTTGTTCCCTTTGATCTTCAACTTGTAGATTTATACTTTGACTCTATCACCACTCCAAAGTCTACAAGGAAGAGGGCCAATTAACAAGGATCGACAATGAGATCCTCCTACACTTTGAGCTTAAATGCTCAGGCGGGTGTACCCTTGACTCACTTCTCCAAAGGAGTCTCAAAACAATATACAATTATGTCCTTTACTAACTGACTGAAAGATATTATCATTTAAATGTGTGTGTGTGATTGATGATGATGGATTGCTTTTAGAGAATAGATCAGTGCCTTAACCCAGGGCATAGAGTCACTAAGTAACTTATACCAACTGAAAATTCTAACTCAAACATATTTGAATTCAGGATAAGTGCTTTTCCTATTATCCCTCTCACTCAAATACCAGGACATCAAATTCTTATCAAGCCATGAACTCACTGAAATTACTTCAAAGACTTTAATCCTAACTTTGTTAAGAACTCAAAGATAATTTCACAATACTCTTTGTTTACCATATGTTAACTCACTTTATGACATTAACATATATGAGCTCAATATCAAAACAAGAAGACATACACCACTATGAGATTGGAATTCAACTATATTCTCATCAAAAATCTTGCAGAATCAATACATTATTCAGACAACAATATGCAAAGAGAAAGAAAAACCCTAAATCCAAGCTCTCCTTGTTCAGTATAATACCATCAACAACAACCCCTAATACAAAAAAAACTTATGCAATTTATACCCCCCTAGTCATCTTCAAATCCCAAAATAGGAGGCAACAAGCTACGGATGACTAGGGTTAGGGTTTCACCCACCAGACCAACTAGAAATAGTCAAAAATTTATTACAGGGAAGAAACCTAGGCAACCAAGAGAAGACAGATCCCAGAAAGATCCTCAATCATGACAATTCACTGAGAAGGTACTGAGAACCATGAAAATGCTAAAATTATCAACCTGTTCAGCCACCTACAACATGCCTCGAGCACAAAAACACACCTCTCCTGGTACAAAAACATTATGCTACTAACCTCAAAGACTCTCGAATCAGTCAGCAACAACCAGCGCCACCAAACCAATCGAAATCAGCTGCTAAAACCATAAATTTTGGTATTTCATGTCGTTGGAAACCCTTTGTAAATTTGAATTTGAAATACAACAGTCATTTCCAAGTGCTAGCAGCAAATCAGTGGTCAACATTTAAATTTGGATCAACTTTAAGTCCTGACCATCAGATCTTCATATTTCATGGGCTTTATGATTTACCTCTAAAAAAGACCCCTACTTGGGCTCGCTTTATGCCACTTGTCGCTATACCATTCAGTATATCCACCCAGTCACCACTGACATGAGACTCACAAAGAACAAGCCTTCAAATTAGATGGTCATCACATGATCACATGGCCTGAAAAGATTCCATGTGATCACACGACAACCATAGATCCTGCATTTGTTAGCCCCTTTGAAAGATTCAGGCCCACTGACAAATCCTAATCACCTTCTAGCTCGACCAATGAAGATAACGGATGTTAGCACTAGAGGACCCACTTCATACTATCTCATCCACCTCTTCATCAGATGGTTGTCGCTATACCATGATGCTAAAATTCATGCATCTCATCTTAACGGTATAATGACAACCATAAGATCTTGTTGTACTTTAACCATCTAGGAAATAGGCCCTACGAACACCATCCCAGTCACACAACGTGCACCAATTAGATAATGACAAATCAACACACCTGGCATGTGGACCCACTGCACTTTATCCCCTCTAGAAAAGGTAGAATTGATAGTTATCACATGATCTTAAACCTCTGACACATCCCATAAGATCATACACCTGTCGTTGATTTTCTGACAATGTCAGGACCCTCTAACAAACTCAGAAACCAGGTCCCACTGACAACTACCACCATTTTATATCATGGGCCAATGAAAAGATGCCATTTGTGCCATGTAGTAGTGGACCCACTCTGTTTAGTCCTTTAGGAGATCGAACGACTATCTTTATACCATTGCATTAAAACCCATTCATCTTTCATCAACGATATAATGACAATCATAGATCTTGCTCAAACCTTAACCGGTCACTGAGCCAGAAGATATCAGGCCAACCTGACAAGTAGCCAACTCACCATCCCTGTTAACCAATGGGAAATCACCATTTCAGCACAGCTGGCAGTGGACCCACTGACAACCCTTTGGTCAGATGCCAAATCAATGGATGTCGCAAAAGCGCATACCTCTGACACATCCTTCATGAAAACATGATAACCGTTGGATCAAGATGCTTTCAGAAGACCAGGCCTAGGAAATATTAAGGCTGAAACATAGGAAATATTAAAAGGTAGGACTTAGGGAAAATCATTTAATCGGGCATGTAGACTTAGGAAAAATTAAAACCCACCAGGTGCTAGACTTATGTCATGCCCATCGAAAACCAAACTAAATCACACCCTTTTTTTTTTTAAATGAATAGTTTGATCTAAAATAATGTTGCAGGTTAACATGGTGATCTTTGGCAAAAGTTCTCAAAGGCTCCGAATAATCAAATTGTTAACCTATGACGGTCTCCAAAAGGACACTGGTAGATAAAGTTATAACCAGAGAATTCAATTAAGGCGGTGAGGTTGTAACTAAGTTCAATAGGGATAGAATGAATGATTCTCGATTAGCATTAGGTGATGCCAACAAGGTCTATCCAAGGATTCCTAGTTAGGTTAACCAATCATTATTTTTATTTTGAGAGTGACCCTTTTCAAAGAATTAACTATAGATTATCTACTCATGATTAGGTCACCCTTCTAGTTATTACTAGATTACAACTTAGGAGAGTCTAATTCTCATAATTTAGTTTATCAATGTTACCAAGAGGTTTTCAATGATAAGAGGTCTTGATAAATTGAATTAACGTACAATTCATTATTTTAGCAGTCACATAGGTTATTAGGGTCAAAAGAACATTGTCTAGAAAATCATTTAAATGATGTTCTTATAAATATTGATTATCGATTTTGATATGCTTAACTAACATCATCTTGTTATATTAAAGTTATAAGATAATGTATATTGATCCAAAATATGTCAAGTTATAACAACCAATTAAATGATTATTACAATTATATGAGACATATATAATTAAGCTAATGATAAAATATCAATTAATTGATATGAATATTAACCAATTTATAAAACTATACATATCATTAAATAATATATTTAATAAATAATAATAATTAAGTAATATATATATATATATATATATATATATATATATATATATATATATATATATATATATATTAATTAATAAATGTTTATAATATAATAACTAATTAATAAAATATTAATTAATTATTATATTATAATATATTAATTATTAATACATATACATTAAATAGTACTACAATAAAATTTTAATAAACCAAACTTATTAAAACAACAACTAAATAAAACAATAAAAGTTTACTAAGAAATTATCCTAAGCTAAGCAAAATTACCACTTATAAATCTACCTAAGCTACATATTAATCACCCCTAAACCTAGTTAAAAACACCATTCCCCTTCTAGGTTCACGTGACAAGAGAGAGAGGGGGTGAAAAGTCAACCCTGTCCTATAACTAGAGGGGCGCATAATAAGGGAATAGGAGTGTTAATGAAGGCATCGTGGAGGAGTAAAGTTAGGGGGGTCCACTTAAGTATTCAAACACATATCCTAAGCAAACAATGAAAAACAATCCCCAAACGTTGCGCAAGTTTCAAGGGGGTAAGAAAAGATGGGGACATGGGGGTTTGGGCCCCACCCCAAACCAATACACTAAGTCTGAAGAGTACTCACGCAGGCTAGGAAGAAGGAGCTTTGCTATGGAAATCCACATTGAAAAAGTATTAAATGCAGCCAAGGACACTTGATAGAAAGTGCATTGGCCAATGGAACAAAGAATATTAAATGTTATGTCAGGTCATGCCTTCTCTACGCCACCTCTTTGGGAATGCAATTAGAAAGGTATGGAGGAATTACATTATAATTATTTTATTTGTTTATGACAATGAGTTGGCATGTTTTATAATTTAATAAGGACTGTGGCAAGGAAAATGTATGGGAATTAGTTCCCATACATTTTCCAGAGACCTGTAGGTTTCCATTGCCATTTATTTTTGCTTTGTTTTTCTTTTAACTTGTTTGTGATTTCAACTTATTTTTCAACTCTTCACTTGATTTAAATTTGATAATATGCTTATTTTTAGATGAGGAGATTAGTATTTCCATAGGTTACTCTTTAGTACAAAATTTTCAATTTATGTTTGCATATTAAACTAGTGATTTTCTCTTCAAAATAACAAGACAAGCTCACAATTTATTTGCATGGATAAAAGGATGTGAAATAGAGATTGATTTTTTTTTTGAAAACAATACATTTACATACAATGATCCTAGATCAAGATTTATAACATAATGAAAGCTCTCTTTTCATCTCAAATTTCATCTCAATAACCTTCATTGTAATACATCATAAATAACATTTAGCAAGAAGGAAATCTATTTTTTTTTCTTACTAACAACTACATCTTTTCATTACTATCTCAAAGAGAAACTTCAAGGAAACAACATTTGATATTCCTATTCAATGCTTTGAGAGACTTATTTGAAAACACTTTATTCTACAATCCTTGTTTTCATAAGAACATGATTATACCATTTCATAAGTGAAACTATCAACAAGATTTACAAAACACTTCCTCACAATACATTACAACAACACTTGATTCAATACATGACTTGGAGAGTGAAACTCCATTACAAAACAATTTACAACCTTTACATAATTTCCACAAACACATAGGACCAATAGTGCCATTCCTTCCAATCTTGCAAAAGCAACCTGAAAGAAACAAGTCAAAAGAACCCATGGTACTCTCCTCCCTACCATAGCTCCAAATAGATGGACCACCCCCGAGCTAGGGGAGTTCAAGCCAACCGGGTGACAAAACATACACATTCCTCCTTACATTTACTTCCACATGATCATTTACTCAACAACTTCAATTGAAACCACAAAAAAAGAAACACTACAATACATAATAAGAAAGCTTCCCAACCCATGGCTTTCACAAGAGGCTTAACCACAAGCCTTCAATGGGTGAAGGTGGACCAAGTACTCGTTTGGGAGAAAAAGGGCCTGCAAATAAACATGCCTTCAACAAGGCTCAATATACAAAATACTCTTCATTGGCACACATGGCCAAGATCACAAAACAACCACCTTATGCCCCCCAAATTTTAAGCAAGACCCATCCATGGAGCCCATACATCCATGGTGCATTACCCTCTTTACACATGAGGGACTCTCCACCATTGGAGCTGTCCATTGAACCCCTTCACCCTCAAGGATTTCTCTTCCCATCCCATGGGTGAGTGAGTCCTTGCACAACCCCAAAAATCTTGACTCCACACAACACAAAGAGCACAAAAACAAGAAAATCAAACAAGCTCAAGAGAGCATGAATCACTTAGACTCCAAAACAAACTTCAAAAGAACAACAAGATTCACAAGCATAAACTCTCAAGAATACAACACTGGAACTCATACAATACACCAATACATATCTTCTCCAATACTTGCATAAACAAAACATTAAGCAAATGAGTAAGTGAGCCACCAAACTTGGTACAAGCTAATGAGTCAAGTATTGGGAGTGTCTCCTATATCCAAGCTCTCTTCTCTATCCTACTCCAAGATCCTTAGTTGTCTCTAAAATTGGAGAGTGGGTGATTAGGGAGCACCCTCCAAGTTTTCCATTAAAATAGGCTCTTCACCTTCTCCCATGCCCTTGGGTGTAGTGGGAGTTTCCTATTGGATGATCTAACCAAGGTCTTCCAACTTTCCCTAAATGGAACTCTAAAAAGTGAATGGGGAAGAGTAATGGAAGCTTTTTGACTCAAGAGTTCCCATGTGACTTTGGAGTTTTCGCAACTTTTCAAAAAGTCACTTTTGGAGGGCTTCCCAAGGTGCTCCTAGGGTGTCCTATGGTTAAAATGGTCCCTTACCCATAGGTATAACCCATGGGCCTTCCATTTTATGAAAAGAAACCTTCTTGGAGTCAATTTGACCCCTCAAAACCCAACCCCAAGGTGAAATTCGAAATTCAAAGTGATGTGACCAACTATTGGTGTTCTAACCAAGTTGAGGTATGGGGAAGACCAACTTGTACTAGGTTGGATGGTGACATTCATCCTCTCCATGTGGACTCTTGCCAACTCACATCACAAGAACATGTGTCAATTGACACTACAATACCATACACATAATTACTTGGCAAGTCCACTAAACAATGTAACAACATAAAACATTTACTCTTTTAAATACATTCATAATCATTTCACTTCACAAAATAAAATACATTACAAAGGCCTTGTATCCCTTTGGGACACAACCTTTGTGTCATGGGAATAGTACAAATATGTTGGCTTGACTCCCCCTAATCCATGGTTTATACTTGCACACTTGAGACGAACATCAGTAGTCCCGAGAAATAATAATACCAATGAAAAGTGCAAAACTCAATCATAACTCAATTAACTATCAAGGTATTATATCATCACATTAAATCATTTATCAATTTCATCCATACCTAACATTAGGCACAATTAGGAATTCATCATTTCCTAAGCTACTAATTTCCAACAGAATTCACATTTACTTATAATAGAACAATGGCCCTGATTTTCACAGTCTAAGATACTCAACTTTTAAAATATGAATACTAACATCAATAGATCAAGGTTCATCTTTACAACACAACATCATAATAATAAAGGCTACACATTCATCTATAACATAACTAGTAATCACCACATAGTTCATTTGTTTTCATCTATCGCTTAATTCAATAATATCCTGGTACTCAAATAATTGCATTAGTCTTTCACATTATAGCTAAACCAATTTTGCATAATTTGACATCATTATTCAATTGCATAATTCATCATCATTATTCAATTGTATCCCTAATCATTGTAATACTCAATTCAAAGGAGTCTAATCTCATTCAAATATTTTTACAACATTCATCTTACTAACTCATCCAAAACATTATCCTAAACATGAAAGCCATCTGGCTCAATCCACCTATATTATGTTAACATGGAAATTAAATCAAATTCGGTGATTCCTTCATAGTAGGGTTGCAATTTCCTTAGGTCTAATTTATCTTGAAATTAAGTAACTAACATCAAGATCATAACACTTCTTATAAGCCATTCTTAGTCATATACTTCAATTATTTCTTTTATTGTGCCCTTGGCACTCAAGGTACACTTATTGTTCTTAATTTAAGTTACAACTTATTTGCCCATGAACTTTTCCCTTTCAAATAATCTTTGAGTTCCTACCTTTCACTTTTAGTCTATTTACATTATAGAAAATATAAAATTTATAATACACCAATATCCGTATTCAATTTTTATTTTTATTCTTTTATTTTTGTTCCCTTCAGAAATTAGATTGAAGGGTTTGATAACTGGGATAGGGCCCCACAAGGATTTTCTAGATCATCCAACTATACTAATCCTTATCTTTTATAATAAAATCCAGGTGCATCTCATAGTCTCAACATGCAGTCCTAGCACCTAAAATCCATCAGGGTGATCCCACTATCAGAGGGAAAACATGAGGGGCCTTACAACTTAGGGAAATATTGAGCACGTGGGTTTTTAGGAGCTTAAGTGGCCCGAAAAAGGTAACACTACAATAGAACAGGGCTAGGGTAAAATAAAGGGTTTACAAGCAACAGCTAGATTTTTAAATTTTTAAATAGGACTTGAGGCCAAAGACATGAAAAACATTGCAGAGACCAGGGGAGAGATGATGAAGCCATGAAATTTTTTGCACGTGCTAACACATTTAATAGTTTCTTGAGGACAAGAAAATTTTGGAGGGATGGACTGTCATAAGTGATAATCGAGATAACATTAGGATGGGTTATAATCACTTTACTCATTGATTCATGGATAACATATCACTATTTTTTACGATTGAATGTCCTTTATATAGAATATGTTGTCTCTAAGGCACCATTTGTATTCAATTTATATGTTCTAAGGAGAGTAGAAATGAAGATAAGATCCAAGATCATGCAAAAAAAGAACTAAAATGAACCTTATGATGATCAAGACTGATATACATGAGAGTGTGCTTCAAGCTCCAGTTCCTTTCCACATCAATTTTTGGCTTGTTTAAGAAACCATACAGAACAAGACCACCCAATTGCTCATCAAATCTTACTTGAAAATGAGTAAGTTTAATTACTATTCTAAGCCTACCACCTCCTAACTAAAAAATGAAAAGTTTTTATTACCATTCTTTCAAGATTAACTTTTTCCAAACACCAAAAATTTCAAAAAAAACATATGCCATCTCGAGATATGAAAACATGTCTAAATTCATTAAAAAAATTCATATTACATCTCATTAAATAATGTTGATGTCAGATTGGGTAATTAAAGTGAAAATATAAATTTTTAATTACACTCATCCTTATTGATGGGGAGGCTAGGATAGACTAGCTAGTCTATGCTCTGATCCTTGCCCAAGGACTCAAGTGTGCTCTTGACACTTGTGGTTGATCTATAGGATACCTTATACATTCAAGGACCCCCTGATCTTCCTAACCAACCCACCAAGTTAAAAAAATTCATCCATCAACATGAAAAACTTTTCTTTCAGGCTACTAACCCTTACATTGGCTCATAAGGGCCTTTTAGTCTTCCACTTCTCTTCCAAACTCCAACAGTGAATTTTAATAGTTTCAAGAACTTTTTAGGGCTAATGAAACCTATCCATCAACTTGGCAAGGTTTTGGAAGCACCTAATTTGGTAGTTTCTTTGTATTCTAGGGCTACAAGGAGGAGGCCTAATTAGCCCTCCTTCCGGTTTCTTAGGGATTTTGAAGCCCTTTTATCACCATTTCATCCACCCTATCCTAAAGGACTTTGACTACAAATGACCCAACCTAATGGATTTTTGGGGTCTCAGCTGCCCATTTGACTGTAGAGTGCCTTTTTCCATTTTTGAGGGTTTCAATGGTTATAGAACTTTCCTCTGCTCCTAGCTTCACCAATGCATTTCTAGGACTTCCCAGACCTTCTCCTTCACAAGGCTAAGCCTTCAAACACCATTATTGAATCCCTCAAAAGGGAAAGTCATGAAACGCTACCTACTATCTACTGGAGTTCTTTTGTTGCTGCACAACCCTAGCCAGATTGCTCCCAATTCTCCTAGGGCTTTGTCAAGCCATTGCTTGCTCTTGTTTGTTGGGGCCCTGCTTGTTTATAATATAAGTTGAGGGTTTGTAATCTTGGAATCCAAATTCCTATAGAAATCCCACAGTGGAAACAACATCTACAGCCCCATTTACATAAAGCTCTCCAAAACTGGCAGAGCACTGTCAAATGAAAGAAATCAAACTAAAACAAAACACAACCTCTATAAAACTAGTCTAATGCATGTAAATGAAAAGGAAACACACTCAAATAAATTACTACAACCAAATTGTACAAAAACATCAACTATTCACATTCCCACAATCCAAAACAGTGATTGTTCTTGTTTCCACAATGTTCAGTCTGGTCTGTCGTACTGAGACCGTACAGAATGAATGCCAACCCTCACATTAGGGTTTTTCAAAGCTAATATACTCTCCTCCTTGGTGTTTGCATGATATTGGGGCTTCTTAGACACTGAGGTTAGGTTAGGATACAAGTCTGAAAAAGTTTCTTAGCAACTTTCAAAAGTTGCTGACAACTTTCAAGCAACTTTTGTTGCATAAGACAACATTGACTTCCTTCTTTAATGACCTCTCCTAAAGGCCTCCTGAAGCACTCACATGTGCTCAAATACATTCAAACCAACCTAAGACTACAATCTCCTATCCAAGAATTTATTTCAGATGACATCACATCACTCCATGAATCAGGATGCCTTACAATTTAGGAAGACTAGTGAACTTCTAGGACTTAGACATTGCCTAGACACAACCAAAATGAGCTTCAAGCTCTTATTCTAACTACAACTTCATCATTGGAGATGAACACACCAAAAATGGATGGTGAGGGACCTCATAGAGGTGCTCCTGCACCATAATCCCCCTCAGCACAAGCTAAGGCACTTTGGGATCTAGGAGAGCTAGATCAACACCAAACCTTTTGAACTATCCTTCCTCTATCTAGGTGGCTTCAGATTCAGGCTGACCCTTCCACTTGATCAAATTCTCCATGTAGACTTGATGTCTAGTTGTCTTCTTCACCCTGGATTCTAAGATCTTCTCCACTTTGGCTGGCTCCTTCTTGGGCATTGCATTGGTGTCTATATCTTGTAGAACCTTTGGTGGAGTTGTACCTTGCTGACTGATATCACCTTTAAATCTGATCAGGTTTGCAATGTTGAACACCGGTGAGATTGCTAAATCTGAAGGCAAGTCCACCTTGTAGGCATTCTCACCATATTTGGCTAAAATCTTGCATGGGCCTACTCTCCTCATCTATAACTTAGTGGGCATGCCCTTCTGCATTCTTGCTTTGCTAACATGGACCATGACATGGTCCCCAATTTGAAACTGTACTTCTTTCCTCTTTTCATCCACTTTAGCCTTGAGTCTTTGAGTAGACTCCAAAATAGACTTCTTCACCTGCTCTTGCACGTCCTTGATTGTTTGAGTGAAATTTTTAGCTTGTCCACTCTTCAACTCCATGGAACCTAAGTCTCTCAACTCACACACTCCTCTAGGGTGTCTTCCATAGACTATCTCAAAAGGACTTCTTCTTGTGGTCCTATTGACATTGTCATTGTAAGCATATTCAGCCATAGAGATCACAAGATCCCAAGTATGCCCATACTCCTTTGTCAAACACCTTAGCAAGTTGCCAAGCACCCTGTTGATGACCTCAGTTTGACCATCAGTTTGAGGATGGTATGCTGAACTGAAAGAGAGATTAGTTCCCAGCCTCTTCCATAAAGTTTGCCAAAAATGGCCCATGAACTTGTTGTCCCTGTCTGACACAATACTCAAAGGAATTCCATGAATTCTAACTATATCTTTGAAGAAGAGATGTGCTACATAACTTGCATCATGAGTTGTTTTACAAGGAATGAAATGACTCATTTTGGAAAACCTATCAACAACAACATAGATGCTATCCATACCTAATTTGGTTTTAGGGAGTCCAACCACAACGTCCATACTTACACACTCCCAAGGCCTATTTGGAATTGGTATAGGTTGATAGAGTCTTGCATTGCTTGAACCACCTTTAGCTCTCTGACATACTGCACATTGCTCTACATACCTCCTGACATCCCTTGCTAGCTTAGGCCAAAACTAGTGTCTTTGTACTAACTCCAATGTCTTGTTTATGCCAAAATGACCACTTAGGCTACCATTATGCTTCTCCTAGATCAGATTTTCCCTCATGGATCCTCTAGGTACACAAAGCTGATTACCTTTAAACAAAAATCCATTCTAAAGAGTGTAATCTGCAAACTCAACATGAAAATGGTTCTCAAACTCTAGGCACACCTTGTAAGCTTGTGAGAAGTCTTCATCCTCCACATATAAGTCTTTGAAACCTGCTATTCCAATGCTTTGCAGCTGTACCTCTTGGAAAATCAATACTTTTCTACTCAAGGCATCTGCTACCTTGTTGAGTTGCTACTTCTTGTGCTTGATTGTGAAGGTAAAATATTAGAGATACTCCATCCACTTCAAGTGCCTATTACTAAGCTTCTCCTGAGTGTTGAGATAGCTTAAAGCCTAGTTATTAGTAAAGAAAACAAATTCTTTTGGAAAAAGGTAATGCCTTCACTTTTTGAGAGATTGTACCAATGCATACAACTCCAAGTCATAAGTTGAATACTTCTTCTTTGCTTCATTGAGTTTCTCACTAAAGAATGCCATAGGCCTTCCTTCTTGACTCAATACACCCCCTACTACTACAACACTTGCATCACATTCTATGGTGAACAACTTATCAAAAGTGGGAAAGAGTAAAATAGGCTTTGTGGCTACCTCTTGTTTCAATGTTTGGAATGCTTTCTCAGCTGCTTCAGTCCACTTGAACTTTGTTTTCAATCCTCCTTTGATAGTGTATAATATAGGTGCACATATCCCACTGAAGTTCCTCACAAACTTCCTATAAAATTGTGCCAAGCCATGAAAACTTCTAACTTATGTCCCTATTTTAGGGGTAGGCTAATTCAAGATTGCCTCCACCTTGATTGGGTCCATTTTCAAATTACCCTTCGACACTACAAAGCCCAAATAAATCAGCTCTTGCTACATGAACTCACACTTTTCTAGATTGATGGCTAATTGTTCTTCATGGAGTCTCTTCATGACCAACCTTAAGTGCTCAAGATGCTTTGTCTTTGTCTTGCTATAGATGAGTATATCATCTAGATACACCACTACAAATCTACCTGTGAAGTCCTTCAAGACCTCATTCATTATTCTCATGAAAGTGCTTGGGGAATTGGTAAGCCTAAATGACATCACAAGCCATTCATACAATCTATCTATGGTTTTGAAATTAGTCTTCCACTCATCACCCTCCTTGATTCTAATTTGGTGATAACCACTTTTCAAATCCAACTTTGTAAAATACATAGCACCTCCTAAGCAATCCATCAAATCTTCTATCTTTGGAATTGGGAACCTATACCTGATAGTGATCTAGTTGATAGCTCTTGAATATATGCAAAGTCTCCATTTTACTCCTTTCTTGGATGCTAAGACCACTAGGACTGCACATGGACTAATACTCTTCTTTATCAGCCCTTGATCCAACAATTCTTGCACTTGTCTTGCCACTTCCTTATTCTGGTCTGGGGTAAGCTTGTAGGCAGCTTTGTTAGGTAGAGATGTACTAGGTACAAAATCAATTTGATGACTTATAGCTCTCCTTGGAGGTAAGGTGGCAGGGGTTCCATCACTTACTATATCTCTGAATTCTTCCAACATTTTCTGCACTTCTAATGGTAAATTTGCCTACACCTTCTTGTCCTCCTTTGGTTTCACCATAATAGCACATCCTATGGTCTCCTCATCATGCAAGGCTTGTAGGAACTCTTTACCACTGCTAAGCAACACACTAGGTGTCTTAGAAGTTCCTTCTTCATTCTCTATTAAGGAATGAATTTTGAAAGTCCTCCTATCCTTCTTGAAAGCAATGGATTTTTCCTCTCCATCATAGATCATCTTTCTATCAAACTGCCAAGGTCTTCCCAATAGAAAATGGCATGCATCCATGGGTAAGACATCACAAAGAATTTTGTCTTTATAGCCTCCAATAGAAAACTCTACCCATGTTTGCTCATTAACTAGCACACTCTAATCCTAGTTCAACTAAGTCACCTTGTAAGGATTTGCATGGGGAACCTTTGTAAGTTTCAGCTTCTTTGTTGCTTCCTCTGCTATGATGTTATCAGTAGACCCTGAATCTACTATAACCTTGCATAATTTGTGTTGCATCTTGCACCTGACTCTAAAAAGAGCCCTCCTTTGCTTTGGTTCACCTTGATTTGGCTGCCTTATAAGTACCCTCTTGAACATAAGGTTCTCCCCCATTTCTGACTCTAATTCACTGACTTCATTAGTGCATGAGCTGCTATTGTCTTCTTGGGTATATGCTACCCTCTTCTCATTATTTGAGGCTGATGATTTATCAGGACACCTATAGGCAGGGTGTCCAAGCTATCCACACTGATAGCACTTCATGGTGGCAAAGTAGGAGATGTTTCTTCCTACTCCTCTTCCTCAATTTCCTTGAGAACCTCTTCCTCTACCATAAGATCCTCTTGTATTGATTTCTAAACTTTTTTCCAAGAGTCTTCTCTCACCTTGGTTTCTTGATTCACCACCTCTACTAGAACCTCCTCTTTGACCCCCTCTAGAGTCTCTACCTCTTCCCCTGTTCTTGGAGTTAGGTTCTTTCTTTCTTCTTTGTTTATCTTCAAGCTTTTGTGCCATATGCTGACATCCAAGTATGGTGGTTGGAGTGAACAAACTCATCTCTTCAGCTATGATCCATTTCAAGCCACTTAGGTACCTTGCCACTTTGACACTTTCTTCTTCTTTGATCTTGGATCTCAAGCCCAACCTATGGAAATCTTTAGTGTAGGTGGATACATCCATCTCCTTTTATCTAAGATTCAATCTCCTCCTATGCTGCTAGATTTCAAAATCAGCTGGTAGGTATGCCTCCCTAACTTTATTGGCCATTGGTTTCCAATTAGAGATTGGCTTCTTTCCCTCTTTCTCTCTTTCACCCTGCAAGTAGTTCCACCAGGTTAAAGCTTGTCCTCTCAACCTATATTTGGCCACTTTGACCTTTTTTTCTTCTGAGATCTCTTCACATTCAAAATGATTCTCCATGCCTTCAATCCATTGCAACACAAGCTCTGTATCCATCCTACTAGTGAGTAATGGGACACCTTCAAGGGCCTTTCCTGTAAAAGCCTTCAATGCTTTCAATAATTTCTCATCTTGGGTAGGAGGATCTGGTGTAGGTACCTCATCATCAATGGTCTCTTCTTTTCCTTTATCATCTTGTTTCTCCATCCTATCATTCACCTTGTCTTCTTTTGCTTGGACATCATCCAAGAGTTGTTCCATCAGCAACAATCTTTCCTGCAAGATTTTGTTAGCTTCCTCCTGATCTTCTACCTTCTAGGAAAGCTCTACATTGGTCACTATTTTCTATTTTTGAGATGATCCAGTTGATTCTTCTAGTGGTTGAAACATCCACCCTTCAATTCCCAAGCCTTAAGAGGCTCTAATACCAATCTGATCGGGAGGCTAGGATAGACTAGCTAGTCTATCCTCTGATCCTTGCCCAAGGACTCAAGTGTGCTCCTAATAGTTGTGGTTGATCTATAGGATACCTTATACATTCAAGGACCCCCTGATCTTCCTAACCAACCCACCAAGTTAAAAAAATTCATCCATCAACGTGACAAACTTTGCTTTTAGGCTACTAACCCTTACATTGGCTCATAAGTGCCTTTTAGTCTTCCACTTCTCTTCCAAACTCCACCAGTGAATTTTATGAGTTTCAAGAACTTTTTAGGGCTAATGAAACCTATCCATCAACTTGGAAAGGTTTTGGAAGCACCCAATTTGGTAGTTTCTTTGTATTCTAGGGCTACAAGGAGGAGGCCTAATTAGCCCTCCTTCTAGTTTCTTAGGGATTTTGAAGCCCTTTTCTCCCATTTCATCCACCTTGTCCTAAAGGAATTTGACTACAAATGACCCAACCTAATGGATTTTTTGGGTCTCAAGTGCCCATTCGACAGTACAGTTCCTTTTGCAATTTTTGAGGGTTTCAATGGTTATAGAACTTTCCTCTACTCCTAGCTTCACCAATGCATTTCTAGGAGTTCCCAAACCTTCTTCTTCACAAGTATAATCCTTCAAACACCATTATTGACTCCCTCCAAAGGGAAAGTCATGAAACACTCCCTACTATCTGCTAGAGTTCTTTTGCTGCTATACAACCCTAGCCGGATTGCTCCCAATTTGCCTAGGGCTTTGTCAAGCCATTGCTTGCTCTTGTTTGATGGGGCCCTACTTGTTTATAATAAAAGTTTATGGTTTGTAATCTTGGAATCCGAAGTCCATTGGCAAGCCCATGGTGGAAACAAGATCTATAGCCCCATTTACATAAAGCTCTCCAAAATTGGAAGAGAACTGTCAAATGAAAGAACTCAAACTAAAACAAAACACAACCTCTATAAAACTAGTCTAAAGCATCTAAATGAAAAGGAAACACACTAAAATCAATTACTACAACCAAATTGCACAAAAAGATCAACTATTCACATTCCTGCAATCCAAAACACTGACTATTCTTGCTTCCACAATGTTCAGTCTGGTCTACCGTACTAAGACCGTATGAAATGAATGCCAACCCTCACATTATGGTTTTTCAAAGCTAATATAGTCTCCTCCTTGGTGTGTGCATGAGATTAGTGCTTCTTAGCCACTGAGCTTAGGTTAGGATACAAGTCTGAAAAAGTTGCTGACAACTTTCAAGCAACTTTTGTTGCATAAGACAACATTGACTTCCTTATTTAATGACCTCTCCTGAAGGCCTCCTGAATCACTCACATATGCTCAAATACATTCAAACCAACCTAAGACTACAATCTCCTATCCAAGCATTGATTTAGGATGACATCACATCACTCCATGAATCACGATTCCTTACAATTTAGGAAGACTAGTGAACTTATAGGACTTAGCCATTGCCTAGAGACAACCAAAATGAGCTTCAAGCTCTTATTCTAACTACAACTTCATCATTGGAGATGAACAAACCAAAAATGGATGGTGAGGGCCCTCATAGAAGTGCTCCTACACCACTTATGGGGATTTCAATTTCAACTTTAGGATTGAATGGGCTTTTGTATGGTGGGACTTGGTACATTAAATGTGAAAACAATTGGTGGTTAAATTACCTGAATCTCCTTAACAAAAATGGGGTTAGCTTCTATTAGAGGGGAATAGTTTGGCAGAAGCACCAACTGAGATGCACCATAAACTCCCAAGCTCAATGTCAATGATGCTGCAAATCCAATAAAATGCACTTTGTCAGTACCTAAAAGATCACATGGATTAATAATTGCAAAGCCTCTACATGTGCATGAATAGTATGTACACATTGCATATAATCCAATAGGAAGGAAAAGAACATGAGAGTTAAATGACTAAGATATACAGTCAGCCATAAAAATAAATGGGAACTATTAAAACAATTGATAGATAAACATAGTCAACAATTGAAGATAGATTTAAGAAAGGGGAGTAACATCAAATATTATGAGCTAATGACCTTATTAGAGGAATGTCTATACTATAAAAAAAATATTAGCTAGTAATTGGTAACTCTCGATAAGTAGAAAGAATCATTGCATTGGAATCTTAATTCATCTTAGCCATATAGGGATCAGACTGAGATGATAGTGTTGTAAGAATCCAATAAATAGTGAGGGATCCACACACACACACACACAGATATATATATATATATATATATATGGGTATGTGCAAGATCACGAGGGGCCAAAAAGTGGCGATGTTAGTACAAAAGTTTGACAATGTAACTGATGACTTTTTTTTCACCTGAATTCGATAAAATGAAAAGGGTATCTTAAGGAGATTATCAGCTTTCTATCGATATAATTGCTGTTAAATTTTGAATTCAGTAAGTAATTATTAGTTATTTTCTAATTGAGCTACCTCTAAAGTGTTGATTTATATACTAATTGAAAAATGACTATAACTTTTAGACGGTATAACATTTTTGAAATTTGAAAAATGCGTCACATTCTATGCTTCACCTACTATAAGGAAAAAAAAATAAAATTGAATTTTGTAAATTTTTGAATGAGTTAAGGTGGTCAGACACGGGAGTTTTTTTATTCTGAAAATGTTGTAGCAAAAAATTCATAATTAATTATTTTTTTGGAATAAAATTACAAAAAAATATGCGTCACATTTGGGCACGAGTCTACTACTTATATATAAAATCTTATAATAAAATAGTATGATTTGATTATGATTAAGGTGGTCAAACATACACCTACTTTTTATTTTTTTCTTGAAATTTTTGTACTGCTGCATTGAAATCTATACTTTTCACCAATCATACTAACTTTTTCTCAAAAAAGACCTAGTAGTTTAGAAACTAAATTCAATTTTCTATAGATTCTATTCTTACAACTTTTTGATATTAGGTTCATAGCTAGTTGAAATTTTCACGTCAAGTTGACTAACCCTGATTTGCTGATTTGTTGGATTAGCTATGTATTGTCTTTGATGTCACACAAATGTCATATCAATTATCATTCTCAGTGTCTACCGAGTTTAGTCGATCAGCTAAGCGGTTCTCAGTGTCTACCGAGCTCAGTCGGTCAGCTACGCAATTTTTAGTGTCTACCGAGATCTCTCGGGTGTCTAAAGGAAACATGATAGGGTAACCATGTTAACTGAGCTTCCTCGATTATTGAAGGAAAAGTACTGGTTATCGAGCTCTCTCGGTCTCCAAAGGATGTTGCAGAAGTTGCTGTGGTTACCGAGTTCACTCGGTCACCGAAGGAAATCTTTTCAGGATTAATGTTTACCGAGCATGATCGGCCTTTCAAAGGATTTTGTTGTTACAGTTTGTTTATCCAAGCCAACTTTTATAATAATTATTAGTGCTGACTTGACAATCTAAATGTTAATTAGAATGGCATATATATATAGAAGGTCAAGTGGTGAATAAAATATATACAACATGCAAAAATCATTTTGAAGAAAGGTATGTGCGAATTTTGAAGGATGGTTAGATATCCTTGAGGAGCAGAAAAGATTTTTTTGATCAGTAAGGATCTAGTGAAGCAGAACAAAGATCTATATTCAGCAATTCAGTTGCAAGTCATTTCATTGTTACTCTCTTACAATTGTAGTAGTGATATCAAAATCTCTTAACTGAGTTGGTTTAACAACCATTTTGTAAATCCTCTAACAAGGTGACAGTTCTATTGAATTGTTTCAAGACCTCTTACAAGGCCACTCCTAGCAGGGTGATTAAATCCTCTAACAAGGTCACACCTAACAGTGTGTTTTGTAACCTTTTACCGGGTTGGCTTCTAACCGGGGATCACTTCAGAAGAGTGAAAAATAGTAACTAGTTACATTGGTGGTTTTTCCCATATTGGGTTTCCATGGTAAATCTGGTGTCTCTTGTGTTCATATTATTTTCTTTATTCATGTAAGTTAATCAGTGATGAATGCTTAAGAACAGTTTAATTATTACACACTTCAAGGATCAAGTTTTAGCATTTCTCTATATATTTTCCTAGTGGCACAGTAAATAATTTGTTAAGATATTTAATGGATCAGTGGTAATATTTTTGTGGTTAACTGATTCACCCCCCCTCTCAGTTACTGCATCTATATTTCCAACAATTGGTATCAGAGCTTTTGGTGCTTGCAGGAAAGGTTTCAAGGACCTAAGCTAAAGATCAGGATGTCTTACAAAAGAGAAATTCCAAGGCTTAACAGAAATAACTTTTCAGCATGGCAAGGTCTCATGAGACTTCATCTGGCTTCCATTGGTGATTCAGGATGCAAATATATTGATCAAGAATATACAATTCCTACTGGCACATTAACTGTTGAAGACATTGCAGAGAAGATGAACCATAACAATATGATGATAGACATTGCATCAGCTCTTAGCTATGAAGAATTTGATGAAATCAAAGACTATATAACTGCTCATGAAATGTGGAACAAGCTGAAGAAAATCTATGGCAGTGATGACAATGTGAAGAGAGCCAAAGCAGAGAGCCTAAGAGGACAGTTTGATCAAATGAAAATGAGAGAAGAAGAAAACATTGCAAAATATGTTGAAAGGATCAAGACAAGTGTTAGTGCAATCAGAGCTTCTGGAGGAAAAATTGATGATGAAACTATTATAAGTAAGGTTCTTAGAACATTACTTCCTATTTATGCAATAAGAGTTTCTTCTATTCAAGAAAGAAGATGTGAAGAAAATCACAATATAACTTTGGATGCCTTAGTTGGAAGATTGACAGCCTTTGAACTCGATAACTATGACAACTATGTTCCAACTTCTAAAAATATTGAATCAGCTTTTGAGGCCAAACTTTCACTCAAGAAAGGGAAGAAAATCCAATCAGAAAGTGAAGAAGAATCAGAGGAAAGTTCTGATAGTGATCTTGAAGTTATTGAAGCATTACTTGCAAAGAAGTATTCAAGAGGCAAAGGAAAATACAAAGGTAAAACTCCCTTAATCTATTTTTCATGTGAAGAAATTGGTCATATTGCAGCTAGGTGTCCAAACAAGCAAAGTAAAGATGAGAAGAAAAGTTACAAGTACAATGGCAAGAAAAATTTCAAATCATTCAAGGATAAAGGTAATAAAACATGTTTTTTAGCTAAAGATTCGGATGATAGTGAAGAAGAAATTGTTTTCATTGTTGTAAAAGATGAATCTGATAATAATGAAGATGAGATGGCACTTATCTCTCATATAAGCAAAAATGATACATGGATTATAGACAGTGGATGTTCACATCATATGACTGGTGACAAGACTAAGTTTGAACACTTTGAAAACTTTGATGCTAGTAATGTAAGGTTTGGAAACAATGAACCTTGCTGTATAAAAGGAAAGGGACGAATTTCATTAACCAAAGAACTTGTATGTGATAATGCATATTGGGTTGAAGGACTAAAGAATAATCTTCTAAGTGTAGCATAGCTAATTAACATTGGATTCAAGGTTGAATTCATGAATGGAAAAGAAATACTGTTGGATGACAAAGGAAAACTGATAGGATCAGGCAAACAAACCAAAGGTAACCTATTTTATCTTGATCTTAGTGATTACTCATGTTTTATTGCTCAAATTGAAGAAAGTTGGTTATGGCACAAAAGGTTATGTCATGTAAATTTTGACAACATGATGAAAATAAGCAAATTCAAGAAAGTAAGAGGTATTCCTACTTTGAAGAAACTTGATGTTGGTCTATGCAAGAATTGTCAAATTGGTAAAATGGGAAAGTCTAGTTTTAAAAGTAAAAACTATCAGTCTGAAGATATTTTGAAAATTGTGCATACTGATTTATGTGGACCTATTGGAATTGAGAGCTATAACAGAGAAAAATTCTTTGTTCTCTTTGTTGATGATTACTCTAGAATGATGACTGTTATGTATTTAAGAGAAAAGTCAGAAGCATTTGAGAAGTTCAAATGGTATTTAGCAAGAGTAGAAAAGGAAATAGGAAAAAGAATAAAATGCTTGAGATCAGACAGAGGTGGTGAATTCATCTCCCATGAATTCAATAATTTATGCATTGAAAGAGGAATCAAAAGACAGGTATCAACCCTGAGAACTCCTGAGCAGAATGGAATAGCCGAAAGAAGGAACATATCTATCATGGACTGTACAAGGACTCTAATGATTGAAAAAAACATTGCTATGAAATACTGGAAGGAAGCTATCAGCACTACAGTTCATACCTTGAACTGAGTACAACTAAGAAAAGATACATTCAAGACTCTGTATGAGCTATGGTATGGCTACAAACCAAATGTAAGTTACCTAAAATTATTTGGTAGTAAATGTTATATCTTAAAAGAATCTAGAAAAGGAAAATTTGATGTAAAAAGTGATGAAGGAATATTTTTGGGATATTCTTTCAAAAGTAAGGCATATAGATGTCTAAATTTGTCTACTCACAAAATCATAGAAAGTGCACATGTGAGAATTGATGAGTTTACAGAAAAGAATGAAGAAGAAAGCAAAAAGGAACCAGAGGATTACAGAAAATTTGTTTACATCAAACCTGATACATTGCCAGACACATCTGTCAATAAGGAAACTACATCTACCGAGCCCAGTATAGTAACTGAGTCTCAAGAAGTTCAGACCGAGTCACAAAGTACCGAGTCTCAGTCTGAAGCTACTGAGAAAGTATCTACCGAGCCCGAGCAACTTGAACCTGAAGATGAAGAAGATGACAATGTAACTCATTCAGGAAGAAAGGAACCTGTATTGGCCAAGTACATCAGAAAGCATCATAAACTAGATCAGATTATTGGAAACAAATTAGATGGTACTATGACAAGAAGTAAACTAAAAGGTACATGTTTATTTGCTGATTTTGAACCTAAAAATGTCAAAGATGCATTGGAAAATGAAAGTTGGATTGAGGCTATGAATGAAGAAATAGAGAAAATAGAGAAAAATAAGACATGGACTCTTGTACCTAGGCCTAAAGATAAAATTGTAATTGGGAAAAAATGGGTATTCAGAAATAAGTTGAATGAAGATGGTCAAGTATCAAGAAACAAAGCAAGATTGGTATGTAAAGGATATTCTCAAGAAGAAGGAATAGATTATGGAGAGACTTTTTCTCCTGTTGCAAGATTAGAAGGTGTGAGGACTTTACTTGCATATGCAGAACATAAAGGATTTAAGGTATATCAAATGGATATAAAATCTACATTTTTCAATGGTATTCTTGAGCAAGAAGTCTACATTGAGCATCCTGAAGGTTTTATTGATCCAGACAAAGGGGATATGGTCTGAAAATTACACAAAGCATTGTATGGTCTGAAACAAGCTCCTAGAGCATGGTATGAAAGATTACATAACTATCTTACTCAGATTGATTTCAAAAGAGCTAATGACAATAGTAATTTATAGATCAAAGAAGGATCAGATAAAAAAATTGTTTTGGAAAAAATATTTGTGGATGATACTGTGTTTACAGGAAATGATGATCAGTGCAAAGAATTTGAAATGTCTATGTCTAGTCAGATAAAATTCTTTGTTGGACTTCAGATTCAGTAGAACAAAAATGGTATCTACATTACTCAGTCTAAATATATCAGGTAAATACTTAAGAAATTTGGTATGGAAGACTCAAAACCAGTTGGTACACCCATGTATACTAGACTAAAGCTTACCAAAGATGATGATTCAAAAGAAGTAGATCAAACCTTATATAGATCAATGATTGGAAAATTATAGTATGTAGTACACACAAGGCCTGATATTGCCTTAGCAGTTGGTATAGTGGCAAGATTCTCGGCTAAACCCAGAGAAAATCACATGATGGCAATCAAAAGAATCTTGAGGTATTTAAAGGGTACTGAAGATTATGGCTTGTGGTATAAATTTGGAGGCAATCTGGATTTAAAAGTGTTTACTAATGTTGATTGGGTAGGAAACATTGATGACAGAAAGAGTACAAGTGGTGGAGCATTCTTTCTTGGCAAGAGGTTAGTATCTTGGACTAGTAAAAAGACAAACTACACATCCCAATCCACAACAAAAGCAGAATATGTTGCTACAGTAGTAAACTACTCTAATATTGTATGGTTTAAACAACTTTTGGAAGGCATGAAGGTTGAGATCAAAGAACCAGTTGTTATGTTTTGTGATAATACAAGTGTAATAAATATTTCAAAGAATCCAATAATGCATTCCAAAACCAAACACATTGCAATTAAATATCACTTTGTTAGAGAATTGGTCCAGGAGAAGGAAATCAGATTGGAATATATTCATACAAAAGAACAAATTGCAGATATCTTCACCAAGCCACTACCTAAGGATGCGTTCTTGTATCTTAGAGGCCAGTTAGGGGTCACTCCCCTATCCGAGGTTCACTAAATAAAGTTTTAGTGATGCATCAACCAGAACATGTTGAAGATCAATCAGTTGATGCAGCATAATCAGGGAATCATTGCATATAAATCAGTACATAAGGTACATTGATATTTACCAAAATTGTGTAAGTTGTCTTTGGCATGTGTTGTCAAAGAGGGAGAGTTTGCTGTCATTTCAAAAAATTTCTAAGAAGAATAATTTGAGAAGTTAAGAGGGAGAGTTCTCAGTCAGAAAGAAGTTTTAAGATGATAAGAATTAGAATGAAGCTAAGGATATGTTTCTTACTCTAGGTTTCTCTGTGAAATTTCATTGTGCTATGACATGTTGTGTTGCCATCAATGCCAAAGAGGGAGATTGTTGGATACAATTATCTGAAGGACATTTTTGGATTAGCTATGTGTTGTCTTTGATGTCACACAAATGTCATATCAATTATCATTCTCAATGTCTACCCAGTTCAGTCGGTCAGCTAAGCGGTTCTCAATGTCTACCAAGCTCAGTCAGTCAGCTAGGCAATTTTTAGTGTCTATCGAGATCTCTCAGGTGTCTAAAGGAAACATGATAGGGTAACAGTGTTAACTGAGCCTCCTCGGTTATTGAAGGAAAAGTAGTGGTTACCGAGCTCTCTCGGTCTCCGAAGGATGTTGAAGAATTTGCTGTGGTTACCGAGTTCACTCGGTCACCGAAGGAAATCTTTTCAGGATTAATGTTTACCGAGCATGGTCGGCCTTTCAAAGGATTTTGTTGTTACAGTTTATTTATCCAAGCCGACTGTTATATTAATTATTAGTGCTGACTTGACAATCTAAATGTTAATTAGAATGGCATATATATACAGAAGGTCAAGCGGTGAATAAAATATATACAACATGCATAAATCAGTTTGAAGAAAGGTATGTGCAAATTTTGAAGGATGGTTAGATATCCTTGAGGAGAAGCAAATATTTATTTGATCAGTAAGGATCTAGTGAAGCAGAACAGAGATCTATATTCAGCAATTCAGTTGCAAGTCATTTCATTGTTACTCTATTACAATTGTAGCAGTGATATCAAAATCTCTTAACCAAGTTTGTTTAACAACCATTTTGTAAATCCTCTAACAAGGTGACAGTTCTATTGAATTGTTTCAAGACCTCTTACAAGGCCACTCCTAGCAGGGAGATTAAATCCTCTAACAAGGTCACACCTAATAGTGTGTTTTGTAACCTTTTACCGGGTTGGCTTCTAACCGGGCATCAATTCAGAAGAGTGAAAAATAGTAACAAGTTACA